>CAUYOR010036935.1:0-14640 GCA_963573925.1 Callimico goeldii | reverse complement strand
ACCTCCGCCTCCTGGGTTCAGGCAATTCTCCAGCCTCAGCCTCCCGAGTAGCTGGGATTACAGGCACGCGCCACTGTGCCCAGCTAATTTTTTGTATTTTTAATAGAGACGGGGTTTCACCATGTTGACCAGGATGGTCTCTATCTCTCGACCTCGTGATCCATCCGTCTCAGCCTCCCAAAGTCCTGGGATTACAGGCTTGAGCCACCGCGCCCGGCCAAAATTTACCTTTTTCTTTCTTTTGGGACAAGGTCTTGCACTGTTACTCAGACTGGAGTGCAGTGGTGCAGTCACAGCTTACTGCACACTGGACCTCCCAGGCTCAGTGATCCTCCTGCCTCAGACTCCTGAGTAGCTGAGACCACAGGTGCATACCACCATGCCCAGCTAATTTTTTAAGTACTTGTAGAGATGGGGTGTCCTTATGTTGCCCAGGCTGGTCTCAAACTCCTGGGCTCAAGCAATCTTCTTACCTTGGCCTCCCATAGTGCTGGAATTATAGGCATGATCCACTGCACCCAGCCCCAAATTTACCATTTTAATCATTTTGTAGGTTTACAGTTCAGTGGAATTAAGTACATTTACATTGTTGTGCAACCATAACCACCTTCCATTTCCAGAAGCACTCTGTACCTATTAAACAATAACTTCCCCTTCTCACTTCCTCCAGCTCCTGGCAACCACCATCTTATTTCTGTCTCTATGAATTTGGCTAGTCTGGGTACCTCACATAAGTGGAATCATGATATTTTCCCTTTGTGCCTCGCTTATTTCACCTAGCATAATGTCTTCAGGGTTCATCCATGTTGTAGCGTGTGTCAGAATTTTCTTCCTTTTTTAAAGGCTGACTGAAACTCCATTATATGTATATACCAAATTTGGCTTATCTATCATCTGTTGACTGACTCTTGGGTTGCCTCTTCTACCTTTTAACTATTGCTAATAATCCTACTCTGAACATCAGTATACAAATTTCTATTCAAGACCCTGCTTTCAGTTCTTTTGAATTTAAACCTGGAAGTAGAATTGCTGGATCATGTGGCAATTTTATTTAACTTTTTAGTAACCGCCATACTGTTTTCCATAGCAGCTGTATCATCTTATATTTCCACCAGCAATGTACAAGGATCCTAATTTCTTGACTATTTTGAAAGGAGTTATTTTTATGCTATAGTAAATAATAGGTGAACAGAAAACAGTAGTGGCCGTAGAGTGGGGTTCCGATGTAAAGTTTCTGTTCCTCTTTACCAGTTAGAGGTGGAAAGAGAAACTCTCGCCTCTCAAAGGTTAGTCCTCCTGCTTTCAGAACCATTGTTTTTAGTGACTTGTAATGTCCTACCATGTAATGTGCCAGAACTCATATAATACCACTACTTGTAGAACACTTAGATGGTTTCTATATTTTTTATTGTAAATACTACTGAACGTATTTATGCAAGAGGCTTTTTATTCCTAGATGTAAGATTATTCCCTTAGGTAAATGAGCAGAACTGGAAACTGCTACAGTAAGTAATCATTGCCACAAAGATCTACTGTGTTCTAGGTGCTGTTCTAAGTGTTTTCTATATTATATGCTAACTCATTTTAGTAGCTACTGTATGGAAGCTACTAATATATTCATTTTTTAGAGCAGTTTTAGGTTCTCAACAAAACTGAACAGAAAGTACAGAGTTGCCACACACCCTCTGCGTACCACATATGTACATGCACACAAACGCGTACATGTAGCCTCTCCCACCAACAACATCCTTCCCCAGAATGGTACATTTGTTACAGTCAGTGAACTTACATTGACACATCATCATCACCCATAGTTCGTAGTTTACATTAGAAATGAAAAAGGGAAGTCAACTCTTCTTGTCTACATTTTACAGATAAAGAAACCAAGGCACAGAGAGGCTAAGTGATTTGCCCAGGGTCACATAGCCAGGAAGAGTGGCAGAGCCAGGATTTGAGCATAGGCAGCCTGACTTCAAAGACTGTGCTCTGGCACTGCTGACATTTTGGTGGCTCTTGATGCATATTTGGTGCTTTTTAAGTGTGGTGGTGTTTTGCTTTGTGTGGGTCAGACGGTGGACACTTCAGGATCAGTTGACCAATTGTCCCCATTTGCCTGGGCTTTTCCTGGTATGTGGGGCTTCCAGTTCTAAAGCCGGAAAAAGTCCTGGGCAAACAAGACAAGTTGGTCACCTTACTTCAGCTACTCCAGAGTCTTTTTTAGTAACTTAATTGTCATGTCTCTTAGATGCCTTCAAATGGTTGCACAATCTTTCTGTTTTTCATGACCTTTTGGAGAGTACAGGTCAGTTATTTTATAGAATGTCCTTCTATTTGGATTTGTCTGATGTTTCCTCATGTATAGGATCAACATATGCATTTCTCTGTAGGAATATCACAGACATGTGTGTCCTTCTCAGTAAGCATATCAGGAGGCACTTGATGTTGATTTGTCTAATTACTGTTGATAATGTCTAAGTACTTTGATTGCTTGGTTAAGGTGGTGTCTGCTAGGTTTCTCTTCTTTATAGTTACTGCTTTTCCATTAATAATTAATAAGTAACTTGTGGGAAGGCATTTTGAGGCTACGTCAGTATCTTGTTTCTCATCAGATTTTTTTACCCATTTTTTTTTTCTAAAGATGGAGTTTCACCATGATGGCCAGGCTGGTCTTGAACTCCTGACCTCAGGTGATCCACCTACCTCAGCCTCCCAAAGTGCTAGGATTACAGGCATGAGCTATGGCGCCCAGTCTCTTTACCCACTATTTTTAGCATCCATTGATGATTCTTGCCTGAGTTATTATTGTAATAGTTGTCAAATAGTGACTTCTCATTTGATGATTGCTTCTACGTTTATTCATTGATACTGAGATTTTACTATAAGAAAGAGTCTTCTCCATATTTACGTATTTATTCATTTATTTATATCAATGTATTAGGACTCTCTAGGGAAAACAATTGGAGATGCACACTTACATATCTATATCTATATTATCTATACACATAATATAGATAGAAATGTAGAAAGAGACTTAGAAAGAATTGGCTCTTGCAGCTACAGAGGCTGGCAAGTTCAAAATCTTTAGAGCCAGTGTCACTAGGTCCATTACACTCAGTGTAGACTCAAAGATTTTTATTTTAATTGATTAATTATGATTTGTTAGAATCCTTTAATTTGATGCTCAGATTGTCGTCAGTTTGGCCAGTGAGAACCTTGAGTTTGGCTTCTTTCTATTTTTGGCATGTTCCCATCATTTTTCGAACCACTTCCTTACCTTCTGGCACAATAGGAAGTTCAAGAATTATTTTGTACTTTGTCAGCCCTGGAATCAGCCATTTATCCAGGAAAACCTGTTTCTATTTAGTGGAAAATGGTATATAGAAGCCATGATCCGGGGGATAGGTATTATCATTGCTATTGGGGTGTCACTGCTCCCAGTGGCGAGAACTAGGAAACACACATGCACATATACACATACCACTCTATTTCTATATCGGGTTCTCTGTTAAATACTATGAATTCTACTGATACCTCCAGTTCTAAAACTATACCCTTGGAGGCCTACTGCAGTGGCTCACACCTGTATTTCCAGCACTTTGGGAGGCCCAAATGGGTGGATCACCTGAGGTCAGGAGTTCAGGACCAGCCTGGCCAACATGGTGAAACCCCGTCTCTACCAAAAATACAAAAATTAGCCAGGTGTGTTGGTGCACACCTGTAGTCCTAGCTACTTGGGTGGCTGAGGCAGGAGAATCTCTTGAATCTGGGGGGTGGAGATTGCAGTGAATCGAGATTATGCCACTGCACTCCAGCCTGGGTGATAGAGCAAGACTCTGTCTCAAAACAAATAAATAAGTAAATACCATACCTATGGGGTTCATTTTTACCTGCCTTTAAAATATATATAGATTTCAATCCATGTGCAGTGCCTCACACCTGTAATCCTAGTGCTCTGGGAGGCCAAGTCTGTTGGATCACTTCAGGTCAGGAGTTTGAGACCAGCCTGGCCAACATGGTGAAAACCCACATCTACTAAAAATATACAAAAATTAGCTGGGCATAGTGGTGCACACCTGTCATCCCAGCTACTGGGGAGGCTGAGGCAGGAGAATCGCTTGAACCCAGGTGGTGGAGGTTGCAGTGAGCCATTGCACTCCAGCATGGGTGACAGAGCAAAAAAAAAAAAAAAAAAAAAAAAAAACGTTATTTGGGTTATGTCTTGTCTGTCTTTCTTTCTTTCTCTTTCTTTCTTTCCTTTTTTTTTTTTTGAGACGGAGTCTCACTGTTGTCACCTGGGCTGGACTGCAAAATGGTGCGATCTCTGCTCACTGCAATCTCCGCCTCCCAGGTTCCAGCAATTCTCTTACCTCAGCCTCCTGACTAGCTGAGATTACAGGCACCCACCACCATGCCTTGCTAATTTTTCTATTTTTAGTAGAGATGGGGTTTCACCATGTTGGCCAGACTGGTCTCAAACTCCTGACCTCAGGTGATTCACCCACCTCGTCCTCCCAAAATGCTGGGATTACAGGTATGAGCCACCACGCTCAGCCATATATCTTTTCTTCTTTTCCCTCTTTCACTGTGGTTATATTGTTCATTTCAAATAATGTTAGTTTCATTAATTTCTGTTTTTATTATATTTTAGCATTTTTCTCCCTCCTCATTGATTCTATTTCATGTGAGTATGTGAAAGCATTATCATGGATCCAAAACCAAAAGTGAAAACCATACAAAAAGGAATATTCAAAGAAATGTTACCCACCCTCACACCCCGCAGTGCTTTCTATCTCCTTCCCACCTACTGCGTGTGAGAATCCATCTCATTCATTTTTGGTTTATCCTTCCCACATGGGTTTCTGCAGAAATGAGTAGGTAATGTATATTTTCCTATCTTCCTTTCTTTTCTTTTCTTTTTTTTTTTTTTTTTGAGACAGAGTTTCGCTCTTGTTGCCCAGGCTGGAGTGCAATGGCTCGATCTCTGCTCCCTACAACCTCTACCTCCTGGGTTCAAACGATTCTCCTGCCTCAGCCTCCCAAGTAACTGGGATTACAGGTGTGCATCACCATGCCCTGCTAATTTTGTTTTTGTTTTTTTAAGACAGAATCTCACTCTTGTTGCCCAGGCTGGAGTACAATGTCATAATCTCAGCTCATTGCAACCTCCGCCTTCCAGGTTCAAGTGATTCTCCTGCCTCAGCCTCCTGAGTAACTGGGATTAAAGTCATGTGCCACCATGCCCAGCTAATTTTGTATTTTTAGTAGAGACAGGGTTTCTCCATGTTGGTCAGGCTGGGCTCAAACTCCTGACCTCAGGTGATCTGCCCACCTTAGCTTTTTTTTTTTTTTTTTTTAGCTGGAGTCTCACTCTGTTCCCCAAGCTGGAATGCAGTGATGTGATCTTGGCTCACTGCAACCTCTGCCTCCTGGATTCAAGTGATTCTCCTGCCTCAGCCTCCTGAGTAGCTGGGATTACAGGCGCATACCACCACACCTGGCTAATTTTTGTATTTTTAGTAGAGACGGGGTTTCACCATGTTGATCAGGCTGATCTTGAACTCCTGACTTTGTGATCAACCTGCCTCCGCCTCCCAAAGTGCTGGGATTACAGCATGAGTCACCACACCTGGCCTGTTTTTTTTTTTGTTTGTTTGTTTTTTTTTTTTAAGTACAGATGAAGTTTCATCATGTTGGCCAGGCTGGTCAAACTCCTGACCTCAGGTAATCCACCTGCCTCAGCCTCCCAAAGTGCTGGTATTACAGATGTGAGCCACTGCGCTTGGCTCCTGTCTGTAATATCTTTGGCTCTCTTTTTTTTTTTTTTTTTTACTGAGTTTTACTCTGTCTCTCAGGCTGGAGTGCAGTGGCATAATCACAGCTCACTGCACCTTTTACTTCCTGAACTCAAGTGATCCTCCTGCCTTAGTCTCCTGAGTAGCTGGGACTTAGTCTCCTGAGTAGCTGAGTAGTGCCACCGTGCCCAGCTAATTTTTGTGTTTTTTGTGGAGAGAAGGCTTTGCCATGTTGCCCAGGCTGGTGTCGAATTCCTGGGCTCAGGCAATCTGCCTGCTTTGGCCTCCCAAAGTGCTAAGATTATAGGCGTGAGCCACCATGCCTGGCCGCCTCTTTTGCTTTTTTAACCTGACCGTGTTTATACCAGTTTGTAGAGTTCATTCTTTCTTATAGCAGCATACTAGTCTTTGAGCCATTCTCCTATGAATGGGCATTTAGGTGGTTTCCAGTAATTTGCAATTACAAATTCTTAGAAGTGGGATTGCTGGATCCAAAGGTATAAACCTATATGTGGTTTTATTAGGTATTACCTAATTCTCCTCAATAAAAGTTGTACTAATTTATATCCCTACCAGCAACATATGAGAGTGCCTCTTTCCCCACAACCTCAGCAACAGAATGTGATGTCATACTCACTAATTTTTTGCCGGTCTGATAGGTGAGAATGGTATTTTATTGTTTTCATTTGCATTTTCTTATTATGTGTGAGGTCAAACATCTTGTCTTATGCTTAAGGGATATATATACCTATATCTATCTATGTCTAGTTGGCAAATTTTTTCTATCAGGTTTTTTAGTTTTTCCAAATTAAAAAATAAATGAATAAAACATGTATTGAGATATAAATCACAAGGCATACAAAGTGTACACCCATTTAAACTGTACACTTTGGTGGTTGTTTTGCATATTTATAGTTATGTAACCTTCACTACAATCTAATTTTAGAGCTTTTTCATTACCCTAAAAAGAAACTCCATCCATATTCATTAGCAATCACTCCCCATTTGTCCCCACTACCCCAGTCCTAGGCAACCATTAATCCACCTTCTCCATAGATTTATCCATTCTGGACATTTGATATAAGTATAATTTATATTATATATTGCAAATTATAGTATTTATCCTATAATGTAAATAAAATCATACAACATGTAGTCTTTTGTGACTGGCTTTCTTCACTTCAAGTAAGTGATGTAATGCTTATAGTGTTCCAAGTTCAGTTTCTAAATGTTTAATCCCCATAACCGCTCTATGGAATATTGTTATTATCCGCATTTTATAGAGGAGGAAACTGAGGCACAGAGAGATTAAATAGCTTGCCTCTGGTCACACAGCAATACGAGGGCTTAATTAGGTGAAAGCAGATGAATTAGGTACACACTTATAATCCCAGCTACTCAGGAGGCTGAGGTGAGAGGATCTCTTGAACCCAGGAGGTTGTGACCACGATGAGCCCTGATCATGCACTCCAGCCTGGGCAGCAAAGTGAGATCCTATCTCAAATAAGGAGATGAGCTTTGGAGTTACACAGACTTCAAGTTCTAGTTGTATCACTTGCCTGTGATTTATGGACTATTACATAAACTCTATCAGTGTTTCTCATTTGTTTGTTAAATGAATATAACAAACGATGAGTCCTAGAGTTATAGAGAGTTAAATGATATAACATAGGAAAGACATAGTCCAAGGCCTCAAATATAAGTGTCTAGTTAATTGTAGTAGATATTTACAGGTAGAGCCAGATAAAGACCTGGCTCAACTGGTGTGTTTGGCTCTGCCTCCCTTAGCATTTAGGTGTACCTGAGATGACAGCTTTTTAAAAATAAATCATATACCATGAAATTCACCCTTTCAAAGTGTGTAATTCAATGTTTTTTAAGTATATTTACAAGGTTACACAACCATTACATTATCTAATTCCAGAACATTTCCATCTCCCAGTCTGGGTACAGTGGCTCACACCTATAATTCCAGCACTTTGAGGCCGAGGCGAGTGGATCACTTGAAGTCAGGAGTTTGATACCAACCTGGCCAACGTGGTAAAACTCCGTTTCTAGTAAAAATAAATACAAAAATTAACCGAGTATGGTGGCACATGCCTGTAGTCTTGACTACTTATGAGGCTGAGGCAGGAGTATCACTTGAACCCAGGAGGCAGAGGTTGCAGTGAGGCAAGATTGTGCCAGTGTGCTCCAGCCCCGGCAACAGAGTGAGACTCTGTCTCAAAAAAAAAAAAAAAAGAACATTTCCATCGTCATCCGAAAAAGAAATTCTGTACCCATCAGCTTTCCCCATTCCCTCCTCACCCCAGTATTTCTGGCAACCTGCAACATATTTGCTTTCTCTATGGATTTACCCATTATGATCATTTCATAAAAATAGAATCATACAATAGGTGGTCTTTTGTATCTGGCTTCTTTCACTGAGCATGATGTTTTCAAGGTCATCCATGTTATAGTGTACCCATACTTCATTCCTTTTTATTGCCAAGTAATATTCCATTGTACAGATATACTGCATTTTATCCATTCCTCAGTTGATGGACTTTGGATTGTTTCTATTTTTTAGCTACTATGAATAATGCTGCTATGAACATTGGTATATACGTTTTTATGTGAATAGGGTTTCTTTTTTCTTTTTTTTTTCTTCTTTTTTTTTCAGAAAGAGCCTTACTCTGTTGCCCAGGCTGGAGTGGTACCATCCAAGGCTCACTGCTGCCTTGACATCCCTGGGCTCAGGTGATTTTCCCGCTGCCTCCACACCCCCACCCAAGAAGCTGGCACTACGGGTGTGAGCCATCACACCTGGCTAATTTTTGTATCTTTTTTTAATAGAGACAGGGTTTGGCCATGTTGCCTAGGCTGGTCTCAAACTCCCCAGCTCAAGTGGACCATCTACCTCACCACCCCTCAAAGTGCTGGATTACAGGTATAAGCCACCACGCCCAGCCTGGTTTTCAGTTCTCTTGGGCATATACCTAGGAGTGGAACTGCTGGGTCATATGGTGACTGTTTAACTTTTTTAGGAACTGCCAAACTGTTTTTCCAAAGTAGCTCCATCATTTTATATTCCCCCCCCAATGATGTGTGAATATTCCTGTTTCGCCAGATCCTCTCTCATCCTTGTTATCTGTCTCTTAGTTATGCTAGAGGGTGTGGAGCAGTGGTAGCTCACTGGTTTTGATTTGCATTTCCTTATAATAGTAAATAATGGGCTGGGTGCAGTGGCTTACACCTGTAATCCCAGCACTTTGGGAGGTAGAGGCGGGCAGATCACCTGAGGTCAGAAGTTTGAGACCAGCTTGGGCAACATAATGAAACCCTGTCTCTTACTAAAAATACAAAGATTAGCTGAGTGTGGTGGTGCACAGCTGTAATCCCAGCTACTTAGGAGGCTGAGGCAGGAGAATTGCTTGAACCCAGAAGGCAGAGGCTGCAGCGAGCTGAGTGACAGAGTGAGACTCCATCTCATAGATAAATAAATAAATAATGGTGTTGAGCCTGAGATGCTGACTTTTGGGTCAGCTCTTTCTGCACCCCAGGTGCGTTTCCTGTAGAAAGTCTCTCCTCAGTTTCTCTTCATCTCCTGCCTAGACTCAGCGGTCATTTTGGGCTCTTGGATGCTGATTGATGCCTTCTTAGTGAGGTACTTTGGGGGACCCTTCTGGGTGAGTTCCGATGGTCAGACTGCTATATGTCTAGGATTCAAGGTGTGTGTTCTTGTCTGCAGGTTTGATGTTACTCTTGAGGCTCCCACAGCCATCAGGCAGACTTACCAAACTGCTGGGACAAAGCCAGCCTTCCCCTAGACACCCTGTGAACAGGATCAAGGGTTCTTGATCCCGAAACAGTCTTGAGAGTCTATCTCATTCATCCTTTTGGAATAAGACAGTTAGGACCCCTTACCCCACTCTACCAATCTGGGGAGAATCTTTCATTTATTATTTTTTTAAATTTCTGTAGGAAGAAATTCCACTGGCCACATTTACTATCAGCCAGTATTTTAGTAGACTTCTGTGTTAGAAAAATGCTTTGCTCTGACCCAGATCCTACCTCCTGCAGCACATGCCAATTTGCTCTCATGCTTTGCTTTCTTCGAAGATGTGAGAGACAGCTGCTCCCTAGGAGGGGCTTCATTCTCTGTTCAGACAAAACCACTTTGGCTAGAGAAGCCCTCACTCGAGCAAGTCCAGATCAAGCCAAGCCCCTCCAGGAGACTTTAAAGATGGAATGACCTTGTCACTTGGCGATTGCTCAGGCAATCTGCTTTGAAAAAGAGAACTTCTGACAGGCTTCAGGTCGTCTGTTTATCCTGAGGCTGGGCCATTCCAAATTCATGTTTAAGAGTTTAGAGGTTGCTTCCAGCCAGGCTGTGGGTGGTAATCAAATGCAGGTGGAGACCATCTGGCCAGGCCTGTTCCTCCCACCCAACCAAGTGAGGGCTGGCCTGCCCACCACAGAGGTGGCCCAGAAAGCACCCCGTGTGGAGGCAGATGGTGGACATGTGCGTGTGCACACATGCACAGCTCTAGGTGCGTGTGCACCCAGCCCCTCCTTAGTGAGGTAGTGCTGTGTGAATGCATCTGATCCAGTGATTTTTCTCTCTCTGATTTGAGGGTTCTCCCCATTGTACAGCTGAAGAGGAACAAATTTCTTTTAGCCTGTTTCTCAAGTTTTTGTGGTTAGAAATCATGTCTTTTTCTTGGCCCAAGATGAAAGCCTTGGAGTAATGGTTTAATACATTTAACAAAGCTGCCTCTAATTGGTGGCTGCTTAAAATCTTCCCTTTGCCCTAATGACCCATCTTCCTTTGCAGAATTTTAACTCTAGTCAGTCTTGGCATTACCCCAGGTTTTCACACCCCTCCCAAACCTGCAGCTGCAGAGAGGTAGCTCTTCCAACTTAGAGTTTGGTGACTGTTCCCTTAGCCTCCCTGCACTGAATTGACCCCAACCAGGGTAATTCAGCAAGGAAATAAAGTAGCTTTCATTGTGTGTCCAAGCATCTTCTGCTGTCCTGGTCTCCAAATTCCATGTTTGTGCCCTCAAAATGGATTCTGTTTCCCCTATTGCTACATATACCTGGAGAAAATGCAAACTGTGGATACTTCCTTTAAATATAATTGGACCAGGTGCTGTGACTCATGCCTGTGTTCCTAGCACTTTGGGAGGCTGAGGCATGAGCCTGGGAGTTCAAGACTAGCCTAGACAATGTGTTGAGATCCTGTCTGTACAAAATTTTTAAAAATTAGCTGGGCATGGTGGTGCACACCTGTGGTTCCAGCTACTCAGGAGACTGAGGTGGGAGGATTGCTTGAGCCCGGGAGGTCGAGGCTACAGTGAGCCATGTTCACACCACTGTATAGAGCAAGATGCTGTCTCAAAAATAAATAAATAGACTGGGCATGGTGGCTTATATCTGTAATCCTAATACTTTGAGAGGCCAAGGCCAGAGGATTGCTTGAGCACAGGAATTCGAAACCAGTCAGGGCAACATAGGGAGACCTTACCTCTACTAAAAAAAAAAAAAAAAAAATTGGGAGGCTGAGGCAAGAGGATCGCTTGAGCCCAGGAGTTCACAGCTGCAGTGAGCTGAAGATCACACCACTGCACTCCAGCCTGAGTAACAGAGTGAGACCCTGTCTAAAAAAAATTGATAGATAGATAGATAGATAGCTATAGATATATACATATATACATACATACATACATAAATACATAGGGCTTGATCATGATAACTTCTGATGATTCCTTTTTAATCCATTAGAGAACTTAGCTTCTCAGAGGTGATCTTTCCCTGCAAAGTGCAAGAGGGCTGGGTTCACCCAGGCACAGAAAACTAGGCTTCTGAGACTTGGGAATCTCTTTCTATTCCATCTCCTGGCCTTGCCTCTCAGGGGTGATGATGATGAAGGAAAGATGCCATGTGGAATTCCAGGGTTGGGCATTGACTGCATCATCAGCCCTTGTGAATTCTCACCTATGATCAGCTGTTCCAGGAGCTTGGTTGGCTGTCATCTTAGTTTATGGTTTGTATTTGTATGCTGATGAGTTTACATGTGTATAATCATTGTGGCTCATGTTTGTACAAGATATAATTACTGAAAATTATATCATGAATGTATTTTAATTTTAACCTTCCCATGCTGGCAAGCGTCGTGTAGCTCTCTCTGGATGCTTCCCTTACCTGAGGTGTGGCACCATGCCATCCGGGCCCTGCTCTCCGATCCACATCATTGCCCTCTCTGATGTAGTCTCTTACAGGGACTTCCCTGAGACTTGGGGCTCCTGAGTGTTTCCTGCAAACAAGGAGGCAGGGACTTCTGCCTTCTCTCATTGTCACTTTAATGAGTTGTGGCCACAGAAACAGTCATCCTCATCATTCTGGGTCGCTGAGGGATGGGAAGGGAGGGCAACCCATGCTTCTCTAGGGTTCCAGCAATTGAAGAGTGCATGTGGAGTGCCAGGTTTCAGAAAGAGCATGTGGTAGTTGAGGAGTGTGTGTTGGGTGCTGAGTTTCAGGAAGAATATGGTCCCACCCAGTATTTGTAATCTGCCTTAGGACCTGTCCACAAATGCTGAGTTTGGAGGCCAGCCAGTGCCACCCAAGGTTGTATCCTTATGGGGCAAAGTGGAGGTGGGAGTAGAGAAAGGGTCTCATCCTCACAGTCTCTTAGTCCGTTCTCACACTGCTATAAAGACATAACCTGAGATTGGGTAATTTATAAAGAAAAGAGGTTTAATTGACTCACAGTTCCACATGGCTGGGGAGGCCTCAGGAAACTTACAATCATGATGGAAGGGCAAGAGGGCGACAGGCAAAAGTGGGCAAGAGCAGGGAAAACTGCCTTAAAAACCTATCAGATCTTGTGAGAACTCCCTCATTATACAAGAAAAGCATGGGGGAAATCGCCCCCATGATCCAGTCATCTCCCACCTGGTTCCTCCCTTGGCATGTGGGAGCTATGGGGATTACAATTCGAGATGAGATTTGGGTGGGAACGCAGAGCCAAACCATATCACAGAGCATATAGCCTTGTGGCTCTAGGACATGTTTCCTTAGCAAACAAAGTAGATGCCTATTAACAGCTTGAAGGAATACGGAGCATGAACAAGGGAGGTTTTCAGCAGTGTTGCCTCAATCATCCGGATAGGCATGTTCCAGAGCCACAACATCTGGAACTCTTAATTCAGAGTGCCAGCAGTAGAACTTGGCCAGGCCAAGGTCACATCCATAAACCCAGAGCTGGCAGGACGACAAGGCAAGAGGTCTGGTTCCTTACAGGCTTTTGATGTTCCCTCCCAACAAGGCTTACATCCTGGGATACTCCTCTGAATGGAGGGTTTGGATAATTAGGTCACCATAAAAAGGGGGAGAACTTTAGACTTTCAAGACAGTGTTTTTCCTAAGGTAACAGAGCTTAAAACATTTGCTTTTTATGTCTTTCAGGTTTACAGGAACAGATGGACCTAGTGGTTTTGGCTTTGAGTTGACCTTTCGTCTGAAGAGAGAAACTGGGGAGTCTGCCCCACCAACATGGCCTGCAGAGTTAATGCAGGGCTTGGCGCGATATGTGTTCCAGTCAGGTAGGAGCCCAGGGCTGGCTGCTGTGCTGGTCCTTTTGCTATGAGCTTGGTCAACTTTGAGTACTAGCCAGTATATTTTCATGTCTGTGGAGTGGCCTTTCCTGGGAGTGACCCCAATTCTGCCATGAAGGTTGCTTGTTTTCCCCGTTGTTTCCAGGGTGGAAAGCCAACTGGGCCATGGCAGAGAGGGGTACTCCCCTGTGCCCTCCAGCAGCAAGTTCTGTTATGTTCTGCCACCCTACGCCCTTTTGTTTCATGGAGGATTTCTTTCATGTCATCTGATATGATATGTTTCTGTGTGGCTAATTGCTCAGAAGCGTTTCCCATCTGACCTCAGATTTTGTTTCTTTGGTTTTGTAAGTAGACTTCAAATGAAGGCCAAGATACTTTTCCCCAACTCTTTTGCTCTTGGACTCTCATGGATAAAGTGCAGAGCAAGCCTGGGTCTCTCAAAGCATGGTCCTTCTACCACCTGCCTCAACTACCTGGAGAGCTTGTTGCAAACACATATTCCTAGGCCCCCATTGCAGATGTCTGACTCAGAATCTTTGGGAGTGATGTTCCTTGGTGCTTCTGGTAGAGACTAAATTTAGAGAACCATAGATCTGGTAGCTTCTCTAGTTACAGTGACTTCTCTTTTTAAACCTTGAGTAGGTTATACATTTGGGGTACAATAAACCTGTCTAGGTTGAACCCCTCTGCCCGCATTTCACACCTGTGGGAGTCAGTTGTTGGCACATGGGGCAGATCCATAACTACCACCTACCACTGTGTGCCCTGTGGGATGGTCCCCTCATGGAGGCTACAGTGGGTCTTCTCTAAGCAGGATTTCCTAAATCTGGCTGCCCATTGACCCCCCAAGATGAGCTTGTCAACATGCTGATTTCCAAACCTTCCTGCAGGGCTCCAGTTGAGGTAGCCAGAAGTGAGACTAGGGCAGGCCAGGCACAGTGGCTCACACCAGTAATCCCAGCACTTTGAGAGGCCGAGGCAGGCAGATCACCTGAGGACAGAGTTCAAGACCAGCCTGGCCAACATGGTGAAACCCCGTCTCTACTGAAAATACAAAAATTAGCCTGGAAAAATAAATGAATGAATGAATGAATGAAAGTCCAAGCATAGTGGCTCACGCCTGTAATCCAAGCACTTTGGAGGCCAAGGCGGGCAGATCACCTGAGGTCGGGAGTTCAAGACCAGCCTGACCAACATGGTGAAACCCCATCTTTAAAAAAAAAAAAAAACAGTTCCCTGCTAGCCAAAGA
>CAUYOR010036934.1:0-18697 GCA_963573925.1 Callimico goeldii | reverse complement strand
AGTTTTGCTCTTGTTGCCCAGGCTGGAGTGCAATGGCGCGATCTTGGCTCACCGCCACCTCAGCCTCCTGGGTTCAGGCAATTCTCCTGCCTCAGCCTCCCGAGTAGCTGGGATTACAGGCACACGCCACCATGCCCAGCTTATTTTTTGTATTTTTAGTAGAGACAGGGTTTCACCATGTTGACCAGGATGGTCTCGATCTCTTGACCTCGTGATCCACCGCCTCAGCCTCCCAACGTGCTGGGATTCAGGCACGAGCCACCGCGCCCGGCTATGCTTTTTTTTTTTTTTTTTTTTTTAAAGATGGGGTTTCACCATGATGGCCAGGCTGGTCTTGAACTCCTGACCTCAGTTGATCCACCCACCTCAGCCTCCCAAAGTGCTGGGATTACAGGCATGAGCCACCACACATGGCCTTAAACAAAATAAAATTTTAAAAATCTATACAATATAGGCATTTTTGCTTTCATTTAGGTTTTTGTAAAAATTGTATTGCACACTTTGGCAATGCTGAAGTGGGCGGATCACCTGAGGTCAGGAGTTCGAGACCAGCCTGGCCAACGTGGTGAAAACCCATCTCTACTAAAAATACAAAAATTAGCCGGGTATGGTGGTATGCACTTGTAATCCCAGCTACTTGGGAGGCTGAGGCAGGAGGATCTCTTGAACCTGGGAGGCAGAGGCTGCACTAAGTGGAGACCATGCCATTGCAACAAGAGCCAGACTCTATCTCAAAAATACATATGTATAAAATATAATTATATAATATTAATATATAATACAGAATACCTTATTTATCATCGTGTGTTTTGTGGGGCCACCTTCACATTTTGACATTTTGCCTCTGTGACTCTTAGCCCCTGCCTTCTTTTTTGAGATGGAGTCTTGCTCTATGGACAGGCTGGGGTGCAGTGGCACGATCCTGGCTCACTGCCACTTCTGTTTTCTGGTTTCAAGCAATTCTCCTGCCTCAGCCTCCCAGGTAGCTGGGATTACTGGCGTGCCCCACCACGCCCGGCTAATTTATTCTGTATTTTTAGTAGAGACAGGTTTTCACCATGTTGGCCAGGATGGTCTCGATCTCTTGACCTCATGATCCACCCGTCTTGGCCTCCCAAAGTGCTGGGATTACAGGCCTGAGCCACCACGCCCGGCCAGCCTCTGCCCTTAACACCCTCCCTCCCGCTCACCGCAGCACACGTGGACATACAGAAACAGGGCTTGATCTGCCCGGAGGGGCTGGAGCCAGGGTTCCCTACGGGTGTGGTGGCTGCAGAACTAGGAGTCCTGGGGGTGGGGAGGGATGTTTGCAAGAGGTAGGGGCCGAGCAGGAGGCTCTCTGACACTATCAGAGGTGCTGTGCACTAAATGCGTCTCCTCCAAAATTCGTATGTGGAAGCCCTAACCTGCAGTGGGATGGGATTTGGAGGGGGCTTAACCTGGAAGATGTTGGGGTTAGAGGCAGCAGAACTGCTTGAACCCAGCAGGCAGAGGTTGCAGTGAGCTGAGATTGCGCCAGTGCACTCCAGCCTGGGCAACAGTGTGACTTTGTCTCAAAAAAAAAAAATACAACCCGGGAGGCAGAGTTTGCAGTGAGCTGAGATCGCGCCAGTGCACTCCACCTGGGCGACAGAGTGAGACTCTGTCTCAAAAAAGAAAAAAAGTAAAAAGCCAGGCTTGAGGGGCTCTGTGGGCAGAGGTCCCTGGCAGCAGGCACAGCTCATGAGAAGGTCCTGAGCCGAGACTGCACCTGGTGCATCTGAGGAATCCCGAGAAGGCCCCGGGGCTGGAACAGAGTGAGCCACGGGGAGCTGGGAAGATGAACTCAGAGAGATGGGCTTGAGGGCTGCGGGGAGGGGGCTGCGTTTCACTCCGGATGTAGCCAGGAAGTGACTGGCCACTGGCAGTGTCTGGGCTCTGACATCATGTTTTTCTGCAGAGATGAACAAGACGAACAAGGCATGACTCCTGTCCCCAAGGAGAGTTTCAGGATGGAGCTGAGTCATTGGTTGAACTTACAGACATTTGTAAGACAGCCCTGGCTGGGAGGAGGTGGGATCCCCACGCCAGGTGGCCCGGAGGCTAGAGCGAAGTTGGGTGGGAAGGCTGAGGCGCTCTGGGGAAATTCTGAGGAAAGCGGGGATTGGGGGGGCGGAACGGGACACAGCCAGAGGCTGGCCCGTCTGGGACTGTGCCTCACAGAGGGAGGTAGGAGGAGAAGCTCTTGTCTGAGGTCACATTTGCCTGGTTCAAATCCCACCTGCAGCCGTCATCAGCTGTGTGTCCTTGGGTTGGTGGCTCAGCTTCCCCTCCTTTTTTTTTTTGAGATGGAGTCTTGGTCCCAGTTCAAGCGATTCTCCTGCCTCAGCCTCCCGAGTAGCTGGGATTACAAAGGCATGCACCACCACCACGCCCGGCTAATTTGTGTATTTTTAGTAGAGACGGGGTTTCATCCTGTTGGCCAGGCTGGTCTTGAACTCCTGACCTCGTGATCCACCCGCCTCGGCCTCCCAAAGTACTGGGATGATGGCATCTGGCCCTCTTTTCATGGGAAAGTCAGGTCGTGGAAAGGTTTAGCAAAACGATGTGCTCTGTCCACCTCCCCTGTACTGACCTTGAAAGGCACCAGAGGCTGGGGCGGCAGCCTCTGCACTGGCATCACAGCACTTTGGGAGGCCGAGGCAGGTGGATCACGAGGTCAGGAGTTCAAGACCAGCCTGGCCAACATGGTGAAATTCCATATCTACTAAAAATACAAAATTAGCCAGGTGTGGTGGTGGGGGCCTGTGATCCCAGCTGCTCGGGAGGCTGAGGGCAGGAGAATCGCTTGAACCCGGCAGGCGGGCGGAGTTTGAAGTGAGCCTGGAGCTCAGCTCGCGCCATTGCACCCCAGCCTGAGTGAAAGAGCAAAACTCTATCTCAAAACAAACAAAAAAAACAGCACTTTGGGAGGCCGAGGTGGGTGGATCACCTGAGGTCAGGAGTTCAAGACCAGCCTGGCCATCATGGTGAAACCCCATCTTTAAAAAAAAAAAGTTCAGGACTGGCTCAGAGGCCGAGTTTCCAGTCAGCAGTCCCAGGCGCTACGTGTGACAAGATGCACAGTCTGTGTCCAAGCAGGGACACTTACCCGAGCCTTTGGTGTGTAGCATTTCTACTGGGGTTGGGTCACATACCGCCTGCATGGCTCCAAGCCGCAGTCAGACAGCCTGTTGTTAGACTGGACTGTGCATAGGTCAAAGTCTCCGGGCGCGGTGGTTCACGCCTGTAATCCCAGCACTTCGGGAGGCCGAGGCGGGTGGATCATGAGGTCAGGAGATCTAGACCATCCTGGTCAACATGGTGAAATCCCGTCTCTACTAAAAATACAAAAACTTAGCTGGGCATGGTGGTGCGTGCCTGTAATCCCAGCTACTCGGGAGGCTGAGGCAGGAGAATTGCCTGAACCTAGGAGGCGGAGGTTAGGGTGAGCCAAGATCGCGCCATTGCACTCCAGCCTGGGTAACAAGAGCGAAACTCCGTCTCAAAAAAAAAAAAAAAAAAAAAAAAAACAGCAAACACTTGACAGTGTAAAAATTTTTAGCCTCTGCTGGTAGAAAAATAGATCATTGCTTTTTATACAACATCACCAATAATAATAGCAATATATGATTTATTCAAAAGATACCATGTTTCAGGAAACATGCTATATGGTTTTCGTCCAGCATCTCATTTAACCCTCAAAACACTAAAAAATTTTATTTCATTTACAGCAGTAAATGACTGAGTCAAAACTAGGTAGAGGCTAGAACAGTATATAAACTCTAGCTTCACTAATTCCACAGTTCCTGCTTTTTGCTCTTCTTCCTCCTAAGATATTTTTGCTTTCTTGTTAATGAGTATTTTTAATCATAAAAAGCAATAAAATTCATCTTTACAGTCTGTCCTAAATGAGAGGATCCCTTACTAAATTTATTACCCATAAAATTTAACCAGCTTCTCTAGAAAAGAAGCTCATTCCCTAGCTCAGGGAGGTAAATATGACACTCTCTGGACACCTCACAATGACTAGGACTCACCTGAATGCAAGGAGTCACCAGCATTGTTACCCTGGAACACTTCCTTGCCCCACAAAACCATGCCACGTGGGTAACTGCCTAGCTCAGCACATATAACCTTGCTTTTGGCTTGTAGATCATCACCCTGGCCAAAAGAAATGCCATCTGTATGAGCAAAAAAGTAGCTGCATTATGGAGATAGGTAGGCAAAGTCAGAATCCGACTTTTGTCCTTCCTGCATTAATGAGGAAACTGTATTTTCTTCATATTAGTATTGATCTTAATAGTTTTTAAGAACATAGCAAGCAGGAAGCAGTGATATAAATATGATGTCTTCTTGTGTTTGTAAATGGCATTGGCTTCTATTATTATTAAAGTCCAAATAATAGCTAGACAATGTTTAATCCTAGTCTTTGAAAAATTGTGTTTTTTTTCCTCTTTGCTTCTTCCTCCTCCACTCTTTCCTTATTTTTAATTTTTAGTGGGTACATAGTAGGTGTATATATTTATGGGGTGCATGAGATGTTTTGATACAGGCATGAGATGTGAAATAAGCATGTCATGGAGAATGAGGTATCCATCCTCTAATTCTAGTCTTTAAATACACACACACACACACACACACACACACACACACACACACACACAATTTTAAATATATACTATCGACCTAAAATATTAGCAAATCTGTGAGGAGTCATTATAACAAGTCTTTTGATGATATATTTGGATAGATTTTTTTAAAACATACTACCTAATTATAATTACAAGCTATATAAATACGTATTTGCAATCGATGAATACGATAGCTATTTTATAGAATAAGAAACTACTTTTCAAATTGATGCTTTTGTTTTGATTTTTATTAAATCTTGATGTGCTAAATATTTATATTGAGGACACAATACACAGAACAATAAGGAAAAAATAAAGAATATTTGTATGAGAGGAAAATGTCCCAAAGCTAACTCTTTTTAATATTCAAAGAACATGTTGATTGCTTATATAATATATTCAGACACACTGTCAGACATTTTTACCCATGTGGAAATAAGCATTAACAAACCAGACTTTATTGGTAGAGTTTTGTCCAGAGAGAAATAACTTTTTATAATGATTCCATCATTTAGTAATAACTCCTGTTTGTTTCAATGGCTAAAATGTCAATATTCAGATCCTAATCCCCTAGCCTCATGCCATTGCCTTATATCATTTTAACTCCAGTCTCTGCTAATTGTTGACCTCTGTGACAACATGAATCCATGAATCAATGCACAGAACCCTTTGAGGAATTCACATTCTTGAGAAAAGTGTCACTGAGTTACCTATGTCTTATTTTCCAAGAGCCAAAACGGTCTGGGAATCTGATTACATTTTGCTTTTCCCCATTTTCTACAAGATGTCCAACTCATTTATGATGGCTTCACGAACTTCTAATTTGCTGGTTGTTCTTTGAATTGCAAGGTTTCTCATTAGAAAAGAGAAATATTTTAGAAATCTTAATGGACACTTTTCAAATTGAGAAACAGATTCTTTTCTAAGATGCAAAAAGACATTATTTGTGAGAATATAGAGAAATTAGTATAAAATTGTTTAAATTTTAGGCTGGATGTGGCAGCTCACGCCTGTAATCCAATACTTTGGGAGGCCACAGTAGGCAAATCACTTGCTGTCAGGAGTTTGAGACCAGCCTGGCCGTTACGGTGAAACCTCATTTCTACTAAAAATACAAAAATTAGCTGGGCATGGTGGCACATCTCTGTAGTTACTCAGGAGGCTGAGGCAGGAGAATTGCTTGAACCCAGGAAGTGGAGGCTGAAGTGAGCCAAGATCGTGCCACTGCAGTCCAGCCCGGGTGACAAAGCAAGACTCCATCTAAAAATTAATTAATTAATTAATTAAATGTTAAAAGACTAAAATCCTGACAAACATTCTGTTTTCACTACTAACAGTTAATTTCTGGGATTTGTTTTAATGATGACGTGTAGGGTGATGGGCTGATTGATGTAAGCTTAATTTGTAAAGGAAAATTAGGAAATCCATGTCTTACACAGACATAAAGTTATCTTAAATCATTATTTATTGTAAGAGAACAAAATTTTAAAAAGAAAAATTTCAAATACATTGAACCATATTACATTCTGTCATATAGAGCATTTAAAAAGAAAAGCAAATTCCTATGTTTACTTTGCTACCTAACAGCAATTAAACTCATGTGACATTTACCCCTCTTTGTTGTACTTGTGTCTTGCCAACCTCTCAGTTTTCTGATTCTACCTACCCAAATTATTCTCAATTGTTAAACAGTACAAGTTCAAGAACAAAATATCACCTTAACACTATGAAAAACAGTATGTTTTCTAAAGATGACCCAGGCCTGGTTCTAGTCATTCTTTGTCTAAGAATTTCTATCTTCTGTACCATTTGTATATCTGAGCCAAGTTATAAGGCTCCAGATCAGACTTAAGGGAGAAAATCCTTTCTTCCAATCCCCCATCTGCCAGGCCTGAGGTTCTAAATCTAAGGATTTTTCTCCCTTAGATCCGATCTGGAGCCTAAGTTTTCTCTAAAAATTAGGGGATTAAACTAGAATGACCTCTGACCTTTATTGGCAATACAAATTGTAATTAACCCAGTTTGGATTCTAATCTATTTTGCATTCGTTCCACACATATGTATTAAGTACTGGCATGTGCCAGGTATGGCTTTAGGTGCTTAGGATACAGTGGCAAGTAAGAACCACATGGTCCCTGCCTGAATCTAATTATACTCTAGAACCTAATTACAGCCGAGCCGGGAAGTCGATGATGTCACATAGACGCCCCACTTGTTGTTTTTCCTCACTAATGCCCTGGTCTCTTCAAATGAAAGACTGCACTTTTCACAACTTATTTAAAAGAATCAGATCATTTGACTCACACCAAATATATTGTAGACCATCATAGAATCTTGACTCAAAGGTTAGAGGAACACACAAAAAAATCATTTCTATTTTTCCACTGACACCTTCACAGCCAAGGGCACTTTGGCCAGCTTTTTATTTTATTTTTCAGAAATGCCAAGTACAAGACAGGGCCATGCACTAATTGAGTGGTTTGTTTAGAAAAGCCTGGGGGCAAGAGGAGTTTTTTCTTTCTTGCTCTTTCACACACACACACACACACACAGACACACTCACACACTCTTATACTTTCAATGATGGGCTCATCAGTTCCTAATGCATTCTTTTTGCACTAGCCGAAAAAGGATTTCATCCTACCTGGCCCATTATTCTTCAGGGAAAGTCCCCGTCTGGAATTGCTAACCAACTTGAGGGTCAGAGACTTTTTTTGAGAATCAGAAGAAAGCAATGAACCCCAGGCCTGGCAGGTGGGGGGACTGGGAGAAGACAGGAAGTATGTGTGTGCAAACAGACAAAAGTTTGCATACAGGTAGTTCATGTCCAAGGTAAGCAACTCCATACCAAAGTATATAAAATACTACATTTCACAGAAACGTGTCCTACAAAAATTAGGATTATTGTTACCCAGGTGAGGAGGTTGTTTCCAAAGTCAGTGAGGCTGGGAAATGCTGGGTGTACAGTGATTTTTCAAAATGCTTTAGTATATTAATGTGCACTGTTTCTCCTTAAAAAGATGATGCGTCGGGGGAAATAGGGGAGGGACAGCGGGGGGTGGGGAGGGATAGCATGGGGAGAAATGCCAGATACAGGTGATGAAGAGGAAGGCAGCAAACCACATTGCCATGTGTGTACCTATGCAACAATCTTACATGTTCTTCACATGTACCCCCAAACCTAAAACACAATAAAATATATATTTTTTAAAAAAAAAGACTCTGTCTCTTAAAAAAAAAAAAAAAGCAAGCAGTGATCTGCCTGAGGAATAGGTCTGAGGTGGACCCCCAGAGCCAGGCCTTCCTCCCCTGGCATTTACATGAGGCATCCTGTTCACCCCTTCCCAGTCTTGAACCCTAAAACGAAACCTGCTTGTCCACAGACCCCAGTGCTATAAAAGGGTTTGCAGCATTGGTGCCATTCAGGGAGAAAGGCTGCTGCTAAAACCTGCCTCTTATGGGACAATCACCTTCAGAAACGCCACTGAGCAAACGAGGATTGCCAGACACTCGAAGAAAACCAGCGTCACCTACAAGCAGGACAGCAAAGGTGACCCCAGAGACAGCAAGGATGATTCTAGAAAAAGAAGAGGCATCGGAAGAATTTTAATGTAATGCTTCAGGGAGAGCTGAGAGTCTGCTTCAAAAAAAGAAAGAACAGTCAGAGATCAGGAATTTAAGAAAGTTAAAAAAACTGATGAAATAAGAAAAGTCGAATGGTATACACCGTGAATTATTGCAGATGCACTTCAGAACAAGAGAACAGAGACCACAGAGAGGACATAACAGAAGAGAAACTCCCGGAGCAGATGAGACGAAGTTTCAGATTGAAAATGCCTGTCAACCGCTATTCAGGATAAATGAAAAGACCCACAAAGAGCCAGACCCTCATCACATTTCAGAACATCACAATGAAGGAGGAAGCACCTAACGCCCAGGAGGGAAGAGCAGACGACGTTTTAATGAACAGCGATCATGCTGACGGTTAACCACACGTCACAGCGCCAGACACGAGCCGACGGTGGGGCAAGTTGTCTGAACCTCATAGGAAAAGTTAATTTACACCCAGTCAGAATCCAGTCAAGACAGGGACTTAGAAAGTTTACAATTTGGCCGAGTGTGGTGGCTCAGCACGGTGGCTCGGTGCTGTAATCCCAGCACTTTGGAGGCCGAGGCAGGCAGATCACTTGAGGTCACGATTTCAAGACCAGCTTGGCCAACATGGTGAAACCCTGTCTCTACTAAAAATACAAAGAATTAGCTGGGCGTGATGGCAGGCACCTGTAGTCCCAGCTACTCAAGAGGCTGAGGCATCAGAATCGCTTGAACCCAGAAGGCAGAGGTTGCCGTGAGCCAAGATTGTGCCACCGCACTCTAGCCTTGGAGACAGAGACTCAGTCTCAAAAAAATAAAATAAAATAAAAAAATACAAAAAGAATTTGGGCCTGGTGGCATGCATGTGTAGTCCCATTTGCCAGGGAGACTGAGGCAGAAGGATTCCTTGAGCCCAGGAGTTCAAAGTGAGCTATGATCGTGCTGCTGCACTCCAACCTGGTGACAGAGTGAGACCCTGTCTCAAAAAAAAAAGGAAAGAAGTTTACATTCCATGGACATCACCTGAGAGAATCACTCAGTGAATTATTTCAGCAACACGCAAAAGGAATCTGAGAAATGAGAGAAACTGAAATCCAATTCATGAGATGGATCCTAGCAATGAGGTGAGAGCCCAGAAGACCGCAGTGGGACCGCAGGCTGTAAATGAGTGTCAGGGAGGACAGGAAGAAGGACAGCTTCCAGCCCCAGTGCCTTAAAGAAACTGCATATGCTCAGTGAGAAGGAGAAGCCAGCATCACATCACATACCAAATAAAGATAAGGAGAGTGGGCTCGCCATCCCTCCTTTACTCTTCTTTCCAAGTTATCTATTCTTTTCTCCTACAAATGTTACAGGATTAGCTAGCTGGCTCACACCTGTAATCCCAACACTTCGGGAGGCTGAGGCAAGAGGATCCCTTGAGCCCAGGAGTTTGAGGCTGCAGTGAGCTATGATCATGCCACTGCACTCCCACCTGGGCAACAGAGCGATACCCCGTCTCAAGAAAACAAAAAGTAAATGTTATGGGATTAATTATATAATGTTTGTTTCCACAGTGAGTGGATTGTATTTACACAATCATAGTAATCATATGCACAAAATCTTTGCTTTTAAATTTGACATTAATGGGGAATCACGGAAATTTCAGATAGAGAACAAATGTAAGCGCTTGCCACTCTTAGAGTCAGTCATACAGAAGACGAGCTGAGAAAAGAAGGAAGAGATGAAGAGGTGCTGAGCCCTCCCGTGAACCAGCATCATTCAGACTGGGAGGTCTGAAGGCAAGGTTTCTAGTTCATAAAGAAAGACTTAGGTTGTATGAGCTAAAGCACTAAAGCTATTCAATTCAGACTGGAAAAATAAAACTGTAACTGGCAGAGACTGGGATTATGAAACGGGAAAGATGCCATGTTCTTCTTGTCTTTCAAAGGAGAGGATGGAGAGACCCCATTTCAAGTGAATCCTCTAAACCCCATCAGGGCAGGCACAGTGGCTCACGCCTGCAATCCCAGCACTGTGGGAGGCCGAGGTGTTGGGGAGGTCGAGGGGAAGGGAAGATCGCTTGAGCCCAGGAGTTCCGGGCCAGCCTGGGCAATACAGCAAGACCTCATCTCTACAAAACGAATTAAAAGAAAAAAATAATAAGCACTTTAGCTGAAGTGATTTCATCCACCACTGACATGACAAGTGGCTTAAAATGCTTGCCTCTGACATGGGGAGTTGAGCTGACACTGTCTCGTTTACGTGTATCCACTTATAGTGTTTTTATCATCCCACTCTTACATTGCTTTTATTAGGTCAGGCCATAAAATCCTATGTAGGGCATAATCACAACTATATAAATATAATTACCTGGCCTACCTAGCCACCCACATAGGTATTTATATAGATACATAAAGATCTTCAAAGGACATAAACCAAAATGTAAATACTAGTTATTGCTGAGCGATGAATTTACTATCATTTTACACTCAGTTGTTTTAAACTCTCCACACTTAGTACCATGGCTCTATTTCTTTTTTCTTTTTTTTTTTTTTTTTTGGAGCAATATAACAAGAGTCTCACTCTGTCGCCAGGTGCTAGGCTGGAGTGCAGTGGGGCCATCTCAGCTCACTGCAACCTCCACCTCCCGGGTTCAAGCAATTCTCCCGCCTCAGCCTCCTGAGTAGCTGGGATTATAGGTCTGCACCACCACGCTGGGCTAGTCTTTGTGTTTTTAGTAGAGATGCGGTTTCACCACGTTTGCCAGGATGGTCTCGATCTCTTGACCTCGTGATCCGCCTGCCTCAGCCTCCCAAAGTGCTGGGATTACAGGCGTGAGCTAATTTTTACAGCTAGAGAGAAATTAAAATGATTTTACAAACGAAGGAGGCTGGCTGGAATTTCCTCCACATGGGAGTAAGGCCCCAGGAAGCCCTCGGACAGGACCAAGGCTGTCTCATGGTCACGGCTGGAGTGACCTGCAGCCTCACGTGTGAGCTGCTGTCTGAAGCTCAGGCCTCCAAAGAGAGCGCTCCTCGTCTGGAGCCCTTTAAGGGCCTGTGTTAACAACTGGCCCCGTCGGCCAGGACAGACGTGTGCCTCCCATCTCAATTCTGATTTTGACTGTGACTGGCCCCCAGAGAATTGCCCAGGATGGCAGACCTTCGGGTAATCAGGTGAGTGCTCTCGCTGGAAGAAATTCTGCGCCAGCCTCACAAGGGTGCCAGCCAGCGCAGGCTGCCAACAGAAATGCTTTCGGCAGATTATTTCGAGTTGTTCTTTCTGAAAGTAATTACACAAAAAGTTCCACTGCTTGTTAAGTAAGGCTCCTCCTTAAGGCGCTTTGATCTCTTTTAATTAATATGTTGAATATGGAAGGATTTAATTGTGATGAATTTCTATGTCACCTCATTCAAAATCCCCTTGTAAAGGGGTCCTGCTAGGTTCAGCACACATTCCTAGCTGCTCAGACACCTGTTTCCACCCAAGAGCCTTAGACACCCTTCTGCAAAGTTTGGGGGAATGCTGCGGGCTGAGGCCTCTCTCCAGACAGCGAGAGGTAAGGGATTACTGGACGACCTTCTGGATTACTGGGCACACCGTCCCCAGCACTGATTGTCGACAGTCCTCTAGAACGGCACTTCTAAGGCTTTAGATCTTAGTCTGCTCAGGTTACCACAGCAAAACACTACAGACTGGGTGGTTTAAACAACAGAAGTTAACTTTCTCATAGCCTGAAGGCGGAAGTCTAAGATCAAGAGGTCAGCACGGTCAGGTTCTGATGAGGGCTCCGTTCTGGGCTTACAAACAGCCACCTTCTTGCTCTGTCCTCACATGGCGGGGAAGGGACAGAAAGAGAGAGAGAAAACAAGCTCTCAGGTATCTCTACTTATAAGGGCACTAATTTCCGTCATGAGGGCCCCACCCTCATTACTTCGTCTAAACTTAATTACCTCCTGAGGACTAAGGTTACCTTTCTCAAATTCCTGTCTAAGGGGCCTGCGGAGTCATGCGCTACAGACCATAAATTCTCATTAGAAGGGTTTTATTTGACCTTATATATTGTGACTGACTTTCCAACCTGACACTGTCATCACATTAGAAGACAAGGAAGAAAATGATAATATTTTACCCCAAAGCATGTTTCCTTAAAGCTGTCCTTGGGGGAATCTGCCCCTGTCAAGAGTCCACATAGCTGGGTTCCAGACCCTCACAATCCTGAAGACATTAGGTAAGACTCTAGCACTTCCTTAAAGATCTGAATAGGAAACATTTGTCTCTAAAGGCAGCCACTATGAGACTTCAAAAGAACCCTGGTCTCCACACTCTTTCATCTTCACCTAAACATTTCCTTTCTCTTGATCCCAGGTCTTTAGACAAACTCGACCAATTGTCAGTCAGAAAATGTTTAAATTTACAGTACAGGTGGTTTCTCTAGTCGCCCACCTGGCCTTCTTCCAAGTTGCACTTTGCTTCTTTTCTTTCCTTTCCCTACTGCTCTCAAGCTTTTAAATAAATGCTCACTCCTGCTCTAAAAAACAAAGAGAAAGAGAAAAGAAAACGTTTAAATTTACCCGTAGCCTGGAAGCCCCCACTTTGAGTGATCCCGTCTTTCTAGACTAAATCAAGGCATTTGTTTGTATCTGATCGATGTTTCATGCCTCGCAATAATGTATAAAACCAGGCTGCACTCTGACCACCTTGGACCTGCTGAGGGGCGTGTCACAGGCCACAGTTACTCCTATTTGGCTCAGAATAAACCTCTTCAAGTATTTCACAGAGTACAACTCTTTTTTTTTTTTGAGACAGAGTTTCGCTCTTGTTACCCAGGCTGGAGTGCAATGGCGCGATCTCGGCTCACCGCAACCTCCACCTCCTGGATTCAGGCAATTCTCCTCCCTCAGCCTTCCGAGTAGCTGGGATTACAGGCACACCACCATGCCCAGCTAATTTTTTGTATTTTTAGTAGAGACGGGGTTTCACCATGTTGACCAGGCTGGTCTCGATCTCTCGACCTCGTGACCCACCTGCCTCGGCCTCCCACAGTGCTGGGATTACAGGCTGAGCCACCGCGCCCAGCCCAGAGTACGACTCTTTTCGTTGACACTCCCCAAGCCCCAGCTCCAGATCCCATCACATGGAGGCGGGCAGAGCTTCAACATGTGACTGTGGGGTTGAGGCCACAGCCCGGACCAGGCTGACAGCCAGTATGGTTGGAGGCAGACAAAGCCGAGCAGGAGCCCTAGCCAGACTTCTGGATTTTGGTTTTTGTCATTTTTTTTTAACTCAAATTAGCCCTATCTCAGCAGAAGAGGCTTTTAAGAGATTTGTGCAGAAAGGTACAGGACCTCTGGAGATCAGCTTCGTTTTGGCCAATTAACATAAAGTGAATAGCATGTAAATTAGACTCATTCAATCCATCATTCAGATGGAAAGCGGTTTGAAACTTACATGTTATTTTTGAGTGGACAGCATGAGAATGTTTGGAAATAAGAGCACAGCACTGAGGACAAAGACTGCGTTATTCTTTCCTGAGGCTTCCTCTCACTCTGCCATAAGACCCAGGGCACGCCCCACGAAGGCTGAAGCGGTCTGGCCGCAGGAGAGGTCAGTTCATTCATTCCATCGTGCGTGCGGTGGGCACTTAGCACATCTGATGTGCTGTGATCCGCGGATACCACAGCAGGAGTCGCAGCCTGTGCCCTCAGCAAGCTTGCAGAATAGCTGTGATATGATTTTATCTGGGAAACGCGACTGCCTGAGGACTAGGCATATTCAAACACAGCAGAGCGGGGACTAGAGGCCGCCTCCCGGCTGAGTGGGGACTAGAGGCTGCCTCCGGGCTGAGCGGGGACTAGAGGCAGCCACCTCCCGGCTGAGTGGGGACTAGAGGCCGCCTCCCGGCTGAGCCTCTGGTGCAGGTGCCATGGCAAGGTGACACTGGGCACACACTTCCCAATGCAGACCAGACACTAGTGCCCTGCAGGCAGCAGCCGGCATCAGGATGTGACCAGCAGGACACAAGATCATCCCAACAGCCGGGCAGAAGACAATGAATAAAAGATGGCTGTCACCTCAGGACATCTGCCGGCAAGAGGAGGGTCCCACCTGACGGGAGAAGCAAAAGGCAGAGACAAAAAAAAAATGAAGAAAACGCAGCCCAAGAGGGTGAGTTCACCAGAAGGACATTCGTGGGTCATCGCACTCACTGACCTTCATAAAGACACGGCGACAGACGGAAATCTGCTAAAAGAAATCAGAGCTTGTCTATGCTCAGGACATACAATAAAAACAGAAATCTGCAAAGTAGGGCTGGGTGCAGTGGCTCACGCCTGTAATCCCAGGACTTCGGAGGGCTGAGGCAGGTGGATCACTTGAGGGCAAGACTTTGAGGCCAGCCTGGCCAACATGGCAAAACCCTGTCTCTACTAAAAATACAAAAATTAGCCAGGCATAGTAGTGTACACCTGTAATTTCAGCTACTCAGGAGGCCAAGGCACAGAAATCACTTGCACCAGGGAGGAGGAGGTTGCGGTGAGCTGAGATTGCACCACTACACTCCAGCCTGGGCAGCACAGCGAGACTCTGAGAAAGAAAAGCGGGGGAGGGGAGGGAAAGAAAGAAGAAACCCACAAAGTGCCACCAAACCATGGGTTCCTTGGATGCAATGCCCTCCCAGCATCAAGCCCAATGTCAGATATAGAAGGAATATTTGAAAACGCTTGCTAAACGCATGAATGAAGAAATGGATGATATGAGGGGTGCTGTCCCCCTGAGAACTGCAGTAAAAACACTGCAGATAACCTAAGATGATTGGTCCCCAGAGCTACCATCCTCCCACAGTATTTCCGGAACAAAACACAACCCTGAAGTCAGTGGGGGCAGAAAAATAAAAACTCAGGTGAAGAACTTTCATGGAGTCATGATGATTCTAGAAGCTTCCCTGGGGATCATTCCCATCTGGCATGCACGCAAGTACCACAAAGGAAAATTCATGCATGAAATTTCATGCAACTAACTCATGCATGAAAATAGTGATCATTTTTAGAGGGTGTACTATGTCCTAGGCGATTCCAGGCAATGGTAAGTAATGTCCCAGTTACGCCTTATCCCCATTTTATAGATGAGTAAATGAAGCGCAGTCCAATTAAACAACTGCTTGTAACTGCAGAGTGAGTAAGTAGCAGACCAGGCAATTTAGCTCCAGAGGCGGCAGCCTGCACCACCTCTAGAGCCTGCCTTTTTCATGTTCTCACCTAAGCCGGGGACCCGGAGGGAGGCTCTAAGGGAGGGAGACTATTCAGACCACTCATCCTGGGCCAGACGGAGGAGCCAGCACAAAAGGCATTCACTTATCCTAGAAGCCTGTGTAGGTCCTATTCACCTTTCCAAAGTCACATTCTGAGGCAGGGCCTCCACTCTGAAACATACACATCAGTCTGTGTGCAGATAAATCCACCGGCGGCCAAGAAGGGACTCAAAAGGGTCCCAGGGAAGTCAGGAATGGAACCGTCTCTTCTGATGGAGCCCGCGTCCCGTACAAGGTCCTGTGGCCCGGAGACACAACCCTAGCAGGTGTCAAAGGCGCCACAGAAAGAATGGGGGAGGGGGGCTCACGTGGGTTACGAGGGACTCAAGGAACGCAACGTGCGTGACCAAGGGAGGGAAGCCACCTTCAGGAGCCCTTGGCGGAGGGCACGGGAGGGAAGCTGATGAATCAGAAGTGGCAAGCAGGGAAGGGCAGGGAGAGGAAAAGCAGGCACAAGTGCAAGGTCCCCTGCTGTGCACTGCCGTCTCCTGTCCCACAGCCGGCCAAGAACGACAGCCCTGGACCACATCCCACGCTCTGCTCCAAGCCAAAGAGGTCCAAAAGCCAACCTCATTTAGTCATCTTCTCTCCACTCTCCCCCGAAATGACCTTCGTCACCAGGTCCAGGGAGATGTGCTGACTCTGAATGAGGAACTTTACCTGTGCTTCCCACACTGAAGCTATCCAGGGCCGGGCAAACCTGGACAAGCTCCTGTCTTCCCCGAGCACTGCACCTGTTGCATGGGCCCGCCGGCATCCCCGAGGGATGCCCCCACACTGCCCCCCATGTCTTCATTCTCTGACTCCTCATGGCAACTAGCAGACTGTTTCAATGTCCTGCTCAAGGACTTGCTCAGGAAGAAGGCTGTTTGCAATCCTTGGGTCTCTAGATACACAACAGAAGCAGCCTAGTAGACTGGTCTGGTTTTCAGGCCAAACAGCCCCCGACCCAGTCCTGGCTCTGAAAAACCCTAGATGGCACCACGCTTCTCAGTCTTAGTTTTGCCCTGGATCAAGTGGGAGTCGTAAGGCACCTACCTCACCGAGCCACCGTGAGTGTCCACCGAGACGATCTGGAAGACACTTACCACAGAGGCTGGCACATGGTAAGAAGATCATGCATCCAGCTCTTGGCATTCGGGATACTCCTAATAACAATGGCTGCTTAATAACAATGGCAATGGCCTAGATGCAGCCGTGCTAACGTCAGTAGACAAGGAACAGAGGGCAGAAGGAAAGGAATGCTGCTTTCAGTGGTTATAACACTGACATCAGCCTGGTGCCATTTACATAATGGCTTTAGTGCCAGCTCTCAGCCACGTGCTGGCATGGCATGGTGGTGGGCATCTGATGCATCTGGCGACATCTACATCAAAGTGCAATAGCAGGCCAGGCGTGGCAGCTCACGCCTACGATCCCAGCACTTCCGGAGGCTGAGATGCGTGGATCACCTGAGGTCAGAAGTTCGAGACCAGCCTGGCCAAAATGGTGAAGCCCTGTATCTACTAAAAATACAAAATTAGCTGGGTGTGGTGGTGGGCACCTGTAATCCTGGATAGTCAGGAGGCTGAGGCAGAAGAATCACTTGAACCCGGGAGATGGAGGTTGCAGTGAGCCGAGACCGTGCCACTGCACTCCAGCCTGGGTGACAAGAGTGAAACTCTGTCTCAAGAAAAAAAACTGAGACAGAGTATCACTGTGTCACCCAAGCTAAAGTGGAGTGACACAATCTCAGCTCACTGCAACCTTTGCCTCCTGGGCCCAAGCAACGGTTCCCAACTCAGCCTCCAGAGTAGCTGGGACTACAGGTGCCCACCACCATGCCCGGCTCATTTCTATGTATTTTTTGTAGAGACAGGGTCTCACTGTGTTGCCCAGGCTGGTCTCAAACTCCTGGGCTCAAGCAATCCTCCCACCTTGGCCTCCTAAAGTGCTGGGATTACATGCGTGAGGCACCGTGCCCAGACTGGATTTAAAAATTTAATGATGAAACTATATATTAGACTTCTGGCTACTAATCAGCAAGCTGGACTCATTCACTCTTTCCCTCTCTTTACCCAAAAGCTGCTGAAAGCAGAATACAGCACGGAGAGGCAGGGGAACTATACCCTTGTAAACCACAAAAAAACAGAGGAAGGGAAGGGAGAGATTTCACAGGAGCTGAGGAAGGCACGAAGACAGAATGGCAACCATGGGCTGTGACAGATTCTGTGCCTATTGTGGGTCTATACCAGGAACAAGCTAGACAACGGGCTTCAGACCCCGAGAGCCGCACGGAGGGACACTGGGAGTAGCTGATGGCACAGGAGGCTGGGGTCGGGGCAGACAGACAGAGCCCCGTCCCTCACCCATAGAGTCAGCACACTGCCCCGTGCCTGGGTCGGGGCAGACAGACAGAGGCCCGTCCCTCACCCACAGTCAGCACACTGCCCCATGCCTGTGTTCCCGAGAGCCTGCAGGCCAGCGCTGACAGCAATGAGTAAGAAGACACACCAGGCCCAGCACAGGGCTGGGGTGAGGTGTACACTGAGGGTGAGGAGGGGGAGCAAGTCTGCGCACAGAACCAAGGGGTCCTCTGCCACCCTCCCCCGCCCTGATGGCAGAGTTCCAGCAGCCAAGCCTACCCCTGACTCCTGCTTTCCAGCACACCTTCCCAGGGCAGCAAGGGACTGCCGCTTTGTGTTAAGAGACATTTAATATTATTCGATTTCTAAGCTCTGTTGAGGTGGAGTCTTGCTCTGTTGCCCAGGCTGGAGTGCAATGGTGTGATCTCAGCTCATTGCAACCTCCACCTCCCAGGTTCAAGTGATTCTCCTGCCTCGGCCTCGTGAGTAGATGAAACTACAGGCACCCACCACCATGCCTGGCTGATTTTTGTATTTTTAGTAGAGACAGGCTGGGCGCAGTGGCTCAAGCCTGTAATCCCAGCACTTTGGGAGGCCGAGGCGGGCGGATCACGAGGTCAAGAGATTGAGACCATCCTGGTCAACATGGTGAAACCCTGTCTCTACTAAAAATGCAAAAAAAAAAAATTAGCTGGGCATGGTGGCGCATGCCTGTAATCCCAGCTACTCAGGAGGCTGAGGCAGGAGAATTGCCTGAACCCAGGAGGCGGAGGTTGCGGTGAGCCGAGATCGCGCCATTGCACTCCAGCCTGGGT
>CAUYOR010036933.1:0-28815 GCA_963573925.1 Callimico goeldii | reverse complement strand
GCCGAGGCGGGTGGATCACGAGGTCATGAGATCGAGACCATTCTGGTCAAAATAGTGAAACCCCGTCTCTACTAAAGATACAAAAAATTAGCTGGGCATAGTGGCGCGTGCCTGTAATCCCAGCTACTTGGGAGGCTGAGGCCGGAGAATTGCCTGAACCCAGGAGGCAGAGGTTGCGGTGAGCCGAGATCGCGCCATTGCACTCCAGCCTGGGTAACAAAAAAAAAAAAAAAGAAAGTCTCTAACAAACTAGAGAACATGCAAAAACAAAAAGCAATCAGGATGGCAGGTGGCCTTAAAAAAAATCTTTATGAATATAGAAATTTAACTTCAAAAGGGGAAGAATTATAGATAATATATAAGCCATACTATAAGTGACAAGAAGCCAGCAGCCAGCGGGAAAAGAATTTTGGCTCAGCACAGTTAACAAAGTACTCTATCACGAACTAGAATGAGTTCTTTGTCAGATAAGAACACTCCATAATTAGAAGCTGATAATCAGACGGGGTGCAGTGGCTCATGCCTATAATCCTAGGACTCTGAGGCAAGCATATCCCTTGAGCTCAAGGGTTCAAGAACAGCCTGGACAACATGGTGAAACCTCATCTCTACAAAACATACAAAAATTAGCCAGATGAGCAGTATGCACCTATAGTCCTGGCTACTCAGGAGGCTGAGGCAGGATAAATCACTTGAGCCTGAGAGGCAGGGGTTGCAGTGGACCAAGACTGCACCACTACACTCCAGCTTAGATGCCAGAGTGAGACCCTGTCTCAAAGAAGAAAACAAACAAAAAAAAGGAACATCAAAAAAACTGATGATCAGCATAGGACTAGAAGGATCTTCAGAGGGCTTGAGTTCAACTTCTTCATTTTATACCTGAAAAGACTGATGCTGAGGGAGAGACGTGATCTGTCAAAGATCACAAAGATCACTTAGGTCAGAGGAAATAGCAGTTTTTGATTCTGGCTTTCTCAATTCTGGATCTCTGCTATAACAAAATGCTGTCTTTCCCACAGTAGCACAACAATCCACAAAAATGTTATAGAACTGAGTCCCAGAATTCAACTTTTAGGCAGAGCCTAGAGAGCTGGGCGTCCTTCCAGCTTTTAGGTTCCAGCAAAATTTCTTCCTAAATTTCAGAACTCCTACCCCTAACTAAAAATTAACTCAGAATGGTCCAGATTAACAAAAATTTCTTTGTGTCTTTATAGATTACATCTCTTCCCTAAAAAAAACTAAATTCTAATCATTGGTGCTCTGCCAGTCTGTCACCCAGTATTCTTCAATGCAATGTTATGCCATATGGTGTATCATAACTATTTCCCATGTCCCATTCAATTCCTTCACTGACGTCCAACACCACTGATCATCTTTTAAAACACATGTGATGCACAGTGTTTCAAATTAAATTTCAATATGTAGAACATGTTTAAAGCTAAATGGGTACTATTAGTCTATACACACTAGCATTGTTCTTTATCTTAGCTTTTTTTTTTCTTTTAAGATGGAGTCTTGCATCAGTGCCCAGGCTGGAGTGCAATGGTGCGATCTCCGCTCACTGCAACCTCCACCTCCCAAGTTCATGTGATTCTCCTGCCCCAGCCTCCAGAGTAGCTGAGATTACAGGTGCACACGACCACAGCCAGCTAATTTTTTGTATTTTTGGTAGAGATGGGGTTTCACTGTGTTGGTCAGACTGGTCTTCAACTCCTGACCTCAGGTGATTTCCCCCTGCCTCAGCCTCCCAAAGTGCTGGGATTACAGGCATGAGCCACCCACCACGCCAGGCCTTAGCTGACCTTTTTTTTTTAAGAGACAGGGTCCTGCTCTCTTGTCCAAGGTTTTAGTGGAGTGACGCAATCACAGCTCACAGCAGCCTCATACTACTGGGCTCCAGAGATCCTCCCACCTCAGCATCCTAAGTAGCTGGGACTACAGGTGCACACCACCATATCTGATTAATTTTTTTTGTTTCTGAAGCGATGGCGTCTCACTATGTTGTCCAGGCTTGTCTTGAATTCCTGGCCTCAAGCAATCCTCTTGCTTTGGTCTCTTGAAGTGCTGGGATTACAGGAGCCACCATGCCAAGCCTTCAAAAAATGGATCAACTGGCCAGGCGCGGTGGCTCATGCCTGTAATCCCAACACTTTGGGAGGCTGAGGTGGGTGGGTCATTTGAGGACAGGAGCTCGTGACCAGACTGGCCAACATGGTGAAACCCTGTCTCTACTAAAAATATAAAAATTAGCTGGGCATAATGGTGCACACCTATAATCCCAGCTACTTGGGATTGGCTGAAGCAGGAGAATTGCTTGAACCCAGGAGACAGAGGTTGCAGTGAGCCAAGACTGCACCATTGCACTCCAGCTGGGCGTAAGTCCAGAGTAAGACTCCATCTCCATAAGAATTAAAAAAAAAAAAAAGGAAGAAATGAATTTTTCAAGTAGTTTTATATGTAAACAAAAACATACAAGAATTCCCATATACCTCCTTCCACCAACTCCCTAGCCCCCAGTTTCTCCTACTACAGGGAGCATCCCTAATCTGAACATCTGAAACCCGACATGCTCCAAAATCTAAAACTTTAGAAGTGCCAAAAGGAGCATTCTGGCACTCAAACAGTACAACCCAACTATTCCAAAATCTGAAAGTGGGGAGAAGGGAGAGGGGAGAGGGGAGATCCAAAGCACTTCTGGTTCCAAGCACTTCGAATAAAGGACACTCAAACAGTATTAACATCTTTTGTTAGTGTGAGACATTTGCTACAATGATGAACTAACCTTGATTTATTAAGTCTATAGTTTACACAAGGAGTCACTTTTTTTTTTTTTTTTTACGGATTCTTTCTCTGTCCACCAGGCTGGCGTGCAGTGGCCCTATCTCTGCTCACTGCAACCTCCGCCTCCTGGGTTCAAGCGATTTTCCTGCCTCAGCCTCCCAAGGAGGTAGGACTACAGGCGCCTGCCACCTTGTCCAGCTAATTTTTGTATTTTTAGTAGAGACAGGGTTCCACCATGCCCAGCTGATTTTTGTATTTTTAGTAGAGATGGGTTTCACCATGTTTGTCAGGATGGTCTTGATCTCTTGACCTCGTGATCTGTCCACCTTGGCCTCCCAAAGTGCTGGGATTACAGATGTGAGCCACGGCGACCAAGGAGTCACTTTCTGTGATGTGCAGTTCTATGGGTTTTGACAAATACATAGCATCATGTATCCACCGCTAGGGTAGTCACACAAAATGATTTCATTGCTTAACATCTTCCTGTGCTCCTGGCAACCACTCATCTTTTTACTATCTCTGTAGTTTTGATTTCTCATGTGTATTTTTTAAAGGATGGCAAATAGAACATAAAACTTGCCATTTAGGCCGGGCTCGGTGGCTCATGTTTGTAATTTTGTCACTTTGGGAGGCCAAGGAGGGTGGATCACCTGAGGTCAGGAGTTCAAGACCAGCCTGACCAACATGGTGAAACCAAGTCTTTACTAAAATTACAAACAATTAGCTCGGCGTGGTGGCGGGCGCATGTAATACCAGTTACTCGGGAGGCTGAAGTGGAGGGCACAGTGAGCTGAGGTCGCGCCACTGCCCTCCAGCCTGGGCAACAAGAGAAAAACTCTGTCAAAAAAAAAAAAAATCATTAGCCATTGAATCATTTTTAAAAGCACAATTTAGTTTAGTTCTAAAATGTAGTGCAAACATCACCACTATCCACGTCCAGAATCACTTCACCACAAACAGAAACTCTATACTCATAAAACACTAACTCCCACTCTCCACTTTCAGTGCTGGTAATCTCTAATCTTTCTGTGTCAGAGGGGGAATCATACAGTATTAGTCTTTTTGTGTCTTATTTCATTCAATATAATGTGTTCGAGGCTCGTTTATATTGGAGCATCTATCAGAATTTCATTCCTCAGGATGAACAATAGTCCATTACATGTATATACCACAGCTTGTGTTTCATTCACCTGTTGATAGACATCTGGATTGTGAATAATGCTGCCATGAACATTTGAGAACAAGTAACTGAGTCCCTGCTGTCAATCTTTTTGGGTACAAATCTAGTAGAACTGAGGAACCACTACCAATTCCCATAGCTGTTGTACCACGCTACATTCCCACCAGCAATGCACCCGAGCTTCAATTTCTCCACATCCCCAACACTCATAATTTCCCATTTTTTGTTAGGAGCCATCCTAACAGGTGTGAGGTAGTATCTCACTGTGGCTTTCATCTGCATTTTCTTAATGGCTAGCGATGTTGAGCATCTTTGCACGTGCTTACTGGCCATCTGTCTATCTTCTCTGGAGAAATATCTACCCAAATTCCTTGCCCATTCTTAAGCTGGGTTGCTTTTTGTTGGTCAGTTGCATTTCTTCTTGTATTCAGACATTAACCCTTTATCAGGCTTATGATTTACCATTCTCCTCTGCCGTTTTGGAGGCTGTATAGCGGATTTTTAAACAGTAGTGATGACAGAAGAGGAGGCAGCCTCGGACTAAAGCGGAAAGAATGGCTTTCGTGCTGTGCTGCCCCCCACTTCCCAATGATCTCACATGCAGTGTTTCCTGCCTCGGCCGCGACTGACACCGGGCCTCACCGCTCCCTGCACAAAGACGCACTCCCGCCCGGCCTCCAGGGGCGGGCCCTTCCCGCGGCCGCGTAGGGGGCGAGGCGGCGCAGGCCCCCTTCACTCGGACAGCGGCTTCCTCCCGGACCGGCCCTGCCAGGTCGGCGGCCGACACAGGGCTCGGAGATGCAGGCCCCAGCCACGCCCCCCCCGCTCGCTCCGCTCCTCACCGGTCCGGCAGCGGGCGGCGTCCAGTGGGCGAAGGACGACCCGGAGGGCCCGGCTCGCGGTCGCGAGCGGCTCCACCAGGCCCCGCAGCGCAGCTGCCTCCCGAATGGCGACTGGACGCAGGAGCCAGGATCCGGGTGCGCGAGCGTGCGCGTGCCCGCGGCACGGGCGGAGGCTGACGGGAAGCAAGTTTGGCTCCGCGCGCCCTCCGGCGCGGGCCAATCAGATTGCCGATCGCGTGGCGCGGCAGTGCCAAAAGTGCGTGGGCAAAACTAGCGACTCGCGCGGGCCTTCGGAAATGCCGCGCGCCCGCCCCGCCCCGCCCCGGAAGTGCCGCACGTGCCCACTCCGCCTCCGCTTCCCGCGCGGCCCCGGGTCGGCTCCGCGAGGGTTCGGCTGCGTCTGGCTTCTGGCCTCCCGCCGGGACCTTGGAATGGTCCGGGCCTGCCGCCGCCCTGCCGATATCGCTTCCTTTTCTTGCCTTTTTGATTGTTGTAGAAATGAATTTATTAGGAAAAAAAGAGCTGGACCTGCCCCATACATTCTCAGGGATACTTCTAGCATAATGCCTATGACAAAAATACAGACAAATCAACTGAGTTCTTGGATGCCAGTATTTCTTCTCATCACCTCTCCTCCAGTGAAAGTCCGATCCCCAGAAGTTATCTTCAGCCTTGTGAATGTTACCACCGCAATTCTAATTAAAATGCAAGCACCTCTAATGCTGACGCCATCAGTATGTACGCTTTGAAACACTGTGAAATTAGCTCAATGCTCTCTACATTTGAACCCTTCTGAAGTTTTGCTTTTTATTATTATGGTGGTAAAAATAAACTACAGAATGTTCTGGCACTATGGCTCAGGCTTGTAATCCCAGAACTTTGGGAGGCCAAGGCGGGTGGATCACCTGGGGTCAGGTGTTCGAGGCCAGCCTAGCCAACGTGGTGAACCCCATCTCTACTAATAATGCACAATTAGCCAGGCGTGGTGGCACATACCTGTAATCCCAGCTACTCGGAAGGCTGGGGCAGGAGAATCCCTTAGAACCTGGGAGGCGGAGGTTGCAGCGAGATCACGCCACTGCACTCCAGCTTGGGCGACAGAACTAGAGTCTGTCTCAAATAAATAAATAAAAACAAAAACCATAGCATTTACTGTCTTAACTATCTCTAAGTGTACAGTTCAGTGGTAGTATGTGTATTCATAACACCACCATCTCTGTAAGTCTTTCATCTTGAAAAACAAACTATGTTAACAAACATGTTAACTCCTTGTTCCCCTCTACCTTCTACTTTCCGGCAGTCACCATCCTACTTTCTGTCTCTGTGAATCTGACTACTCATAAAAGTAGAATCATATGGTATTTGTCCTGTGACTGATTTATTTTACATAGCACAGTGTTCTCAAGGTTCATCCATTTTAACACTGAATACTATTCCATTGTATGGATGCCACATTTTGCTTATCCGCTCACCTGTTAATGGACACTTGACTTGCTTCCCCATTCAAGATAGTGTGAATAATGCTTTCACATTTTCAAAGAACCAGTTTTTGGTTTCATTGATTTTCTCTGTCGTTTTCTATTCTCTGTTTCATTTATCTTGGCTTTAATCTTTATTATTCCCTTCCTTTTGCTAGCTTTGGATTTAGTTTCTTTTTACTTTTTTTATTTTTTATTTTTAACGATGGGATTTCACCATGATGGCCAGGCTGGTCTTGAACTCCTGACCTCAGGTGATTCACCCACCTCAGCCTCCCAAAGTGCTAGGATTACAGGCATGAGCCACTGTGCCTGGCCATTTAGTTTCTTTTTATTTATTTATTTATTTATTTATTATTTTTAATTTTTTTTTTGAGACAGAGTTTCACTCTTGTTATCCAGGCTGGAGTGCAATGGCGCGATCTCGGCTCACCGCAACCTCCGCCTCCTGGGTTCAGGCAATTCTCCTGCCTCAGCCTCCCGAGTAGCTGGGATTACAGGCACGCGCCACCACACCCAGCTAATTTCTTGTATTTTTAGTAGAGACGGGGTTTCACCATGTTGACCAGGATGGTCTCGATCTCTTGACCTCGTGATCCACCCGCCTCGGCCTCCCAAAGTGCTGGGATTACAGGCTTGAGCCACCGTGCCCGGCCTCAGTTTCTTTTTATTTTTATAGTTCATTAAGTTGTAAAGTTAGGTGTTAATTTGAGATTTTCTTGGTTTTTGATATATTTATAGCTATGAAGTCCTTTAGCTTTGCTTTTGCTGCATCACAAAAGCTTTGCTATAATGTGTTTACATTTTCATTTATTTGTATTTTCTAATTTTCCTTGTAATTTCTTTATCGCTTTTTCTGAGTATGTTGTTTAATTTTCACAAATTTGTGATTTTTCCCATCATATATATATATATTTTTTGAGACAGAGTCTAGCTCTGTTACCCAGGCTGGAGTGCAATAGCACAATATTGGCACACTGCAATGTCCGCCTCCCAGGTTCAAGTGATTCTCCCACCTCAGCCTCTCAGGTGGCTGGGACTACAGTCATGAACCACCATGCCCGGCTATTTTTGTATTTTTAGTAGAGACAAGTTTTCACTATGTTGGCCAGGCTGGTCTCAAACTCCTGACCTCAAGTGGCCTCGGCCTCCCAAAGTGCTGGGATTACAGGCGTGAGCCACCGCACCCGGCCATACTTTTGTTATGTATTTCTTTTTTTTTGAGACAGAGTTTCGCTCTTGTTACCCAGGCTGGAGTGCAATGGCGCGATCTCGGCTCACCACAACCTCCGCCTCCTGGGTTCAGGCAATTCTCCTGCCTCAGCCTCCTGAGTAGCTGGGATTACAGGCACGCACCACCGTGCCCAGCTAATTTTTTGTAATTTTTTTAGTAGCGACGGGGTTTCACCATGTTGACCTGGATGGTCTCGATCTGTTGACCTCGTGATCCACCCGCCTCGGCCTCCCAAAGTGCTGGGATTACAGGCTTGAGCCACCGCTCCCGGCCTTCTTTTTTTTTTTTTGAGACGGAGTCTCACTCGGTCACCCAGGCTGGAGTGCAGTGACGCAATCTCGGCTCACTGCAACTTCTGCCTTCTGGGTTCAAGCGATTCTCCTACTTCAGCCTCCTGAGTAGCTGGGATTACAGGCGTGTGCCACCACGCCCGGCTAATTTTTTTGTATTTTTAGTTGAGACATGGTTTCACCATATTTGTCAGGCTGGTCTTGAACTCCTGACCCTGTGATCTGCCCGCCTTAGCCTCCCAAAGTGTTAGGATTACAGGTGAGAGCCACCATACCCAGCCTCTTATGCATTTCTAACTTTCTCCATTGTGGTCTGATATGATACATTGCATGGTATTTATCTTTTTAAATCTACTGAGACTTAATTCGTGGTCTAACATATGATCTTTTCTGGTAAATGTTCCATGTGCCCTTGAAAATATACATGCTGCTGTTGTGGACAAAAGTGTTCTATGTCTTTTAGATCTAGTTGGTTTATTGTGTTAATTCCTCTGATTTCTTACTTATCTTCCACTTGTTCTGATAATTGAGAAGGTGATGTTGACATTTATTATTGTAAAACTGTTTTTACCCTTCAATTCTGTCATTTTTTGCTTCATATATATTTATGGTCTGCCATTAAGTGTGTAAATGTTTATAATCATTATACATTCTTGCTGTATTGAAACTTTAATATATAATCTTGTTCTTTGTCTCTTATAATCTCTTTGATTTAAAATCTATTTTGTCTGGTATTAGTATAGCCACCCCTGCTCTCTTCTGGTTACTATTTGCATGAAATATCTTTTCCCATCCTTTCACTTTCAATCTATTTGTCTTTGGATCGAAAGTAAATCTCTTGAAGATAGCATATAGTTAAATCATTCGTTACTCATTCTCCCAGTCTGTATTTTAGTTAAAATATTTAACCCACTTATACTTAATTACTGATGAGGAGGGACTTCCGTCATTTTGCTATTTGTTTTCTGTATGCCTGCCTGACAACTTTTATGTCCCTTATTTCTTGCAAAAAATAAAGTGTTTAGCTTTGGCTGTGAAGTCAGACCAACCTATGTTAGAACTGTGTGTGTACATGCTTGAATGTGAACTTGGGTTAGCTACTTGCTTATATGTTCACATGGGGTAGAACTGTGGTGCTCACTTTATAAGCTTGTTTTGGCATAAGATACCAGGAAGTGTTCAGAGCACTTAGTGCTAGCACACTGAACATAATCAGTGTTAGATTCTGTTATTATTTTATGCTGATTGAATTACACTAATAAGAACTCTGACCACTGATAGAGAATACCTATTTCATAGGATGAGTATCAGGACTCAATAATACAAGATTTGAGAGAGTTTGGGGAAACAAGGTAAGAGCACAGGCTTAAAGTATGATTTTTTTTTTTTTTTTTTTTTTTTTTTTTGAGACGGGAGTCTTGCTCTGTCACCAGACTGGAGTGCGGTGCTGCGATCTGAGCTCACCGCAACCTCCGCCTCCCGGGTTCAAGCGATTCCCCTGCCTCAGCCTCCTGAGTAGCTGGGACTACAGGCACACACCACCACGCCCGGCTAATTTTTTGTATTTTAGTAGAGATGGAGTTTCACCATGTTGGCCAGGATGGTCTCGATCTCCTGACCTCGTGATCCACCCACCTCGGCCTCCCAAAGTGCTGGGATTACAGGTGTGAGCCACCGCGCCTGGCCAAAGTATGATTTTCAGAAAGGCAAAAACATCTACTTGAGAGGCTGAGGTGGCAGCACTGCTTGAGGCTAGAAGTCTGAGGCTGCAGTGCACTATGATCACACCTGTGAATACCCACTGCCCTCCAGCCTGGCCAACAGAGCGTGACCCCAGCTCTCACATGACTCTCACATGACTCTCACAGACACAGAATGATCAAGGAACTTATGTCAAAGTTTAAACAACTTGCTAACGAGGCTGTTTCTGAATTACATCCTATAAAACCTAAGGGTAAATTTTTATGTGGTTTCATCCTGGTTAAGTGTGAAGTAATCATTAAAACCTGTTTCTACCAAATGTTTCCCAGTTACTGTCATTCTTTATCCAATTAAATACTTTATTTCTGGCCAGGCTCATGCCTGTAATCCCAGCACTTTAGGAGGCTGAGGCAGGTGGATAACCTGAGGTCAGGAATTCAAGACCAGCCTGGCCAATATGCTGAAACCTCATCTCTACTAAATATACAAAAAAATTCGCTGGGTGTGGTGGTGCACACCTGTAGTTCCAGCTGCTCGGGAGGTTGAGGGAGGAGGATCACTTGAACCCGAGACACGGAGGTTGTAGTGAGCTGAGATCACGCCACTGAACTCTACCCTGGGCAACAGTGAGACCCTGTCTCAAAAAAAAAAAAAAATTATTTCCACCTTCCATTAGTTAAAAAAAAATTACAAGTTGGCCAGGCACAGTGGCTCACACCTGTAATCCCAGAACTTTGGGAGGCCAAGGCAGGTGGATCACAAGGTCAGGAATTTGAGACCAGGATGGTGAAACCCTGTCGCTACTACAAATACAAAAATTAGCTGGGCATCGTGGCACGCACCTGTAGTCCCAGCTACTCAGGAGGCTGAGGCAGGAGAATCATTTGAACCCAGGCAGTGGAGGTTGCAGTGAGCTGATATTCTGCCATTGCACTCCAGCCTGGGCAACCGGGTGAGACTGTCTCAAAAAAAAAAAAAAAAAATTATAAGCTAAATGCAAGACAATTAGTTTTCATCAATATACTTTAATGTTTTATTAAATACATCTAAAACACCTGGTCATGTTGTAAAACAAACTATAATTTTAAAAATCAATCTTGTAATTATCCCTAAAAGCCCTATGCTAAAGTTATCATATACAAACACATATTTACTGAATAGAACTCCCATTATCACACTGCTGGCTTCACCAATAACTCACACAGTTAGCTAAACATTATATTGCATTATTTATATTAGGTAATGAGAAACAAACTATTTGCTCTATATAATTTTAATCTTGACTTTAGTGCATTTTCCAGAAATTGGATGAATTAAATCCACAATCCAAGGCTTTGGCAAACATGCATTGAACACTATAAATATTGCACTGACACGCCTGTAATCCCAGCACTTCGGGAGGCCAAGGCAGTTGGATCATGAGGTCAGGAGATCAAGACCATCCTGGTCAACATGGTGAAACCCTGTCTGTACTAAAAATACAAAAATTAGCCAGGCATGGTGGCACGTGCCTGTAATCCCAGCTACTTGGGAGGCTGAGCCAGGAGAATCACTTGAGCCAAGGAGTTAGAGGTTGCAGTGAGCCGAGACTGTGCCACTGCACTCCAGCCTGACAACCGAGCAATACCCCGTCTCAAAAAAAATTAAACGACAAAAAAAATTGCACTGACAAAGATGTGCTGACATCACTGCTTTGTTTCTCTCCCCAAACCTTTCTGAGTATGTCAGATTAAGCTGTTTCTCTCCAAGAGTAGAAAAGCAATCGGTGTAATTAATTGCTGAAATAGTTAGCTGATAAGTCCTCAGAAATAGAGAAACTGGGATGACTTTAGTGACTGGATAAATCTTTTTAAAAGGTCCCCGATCCTTAGCTTTCAATAAAATTGAAAGAATTATGAGATGGTAGACCATTAAAATACTGATCATAGATAACTATGAACATTTTGCAATATAACTTGAAAGAAAGTTTTTTTTCTGAGACAGTCTCACTATGTCGTCCAGGCGAGAGGGCAGTGGCACAATCTCGGCTCATTGCAAGCCCCATCTCCCAGGTTTAAGTGATTCTCCTGCCTCAGCCTTCCCAGTAGCTCTGATTACAGGCCTGTGCCACTAAGCCTAATTTTTTTGTATTTTTAGTAGAGATGTTGGTCAGGCTGGTCTTGAACTCCTGACTTCAAATGGCTCATGCCTGTAATCCCAACACTTTGGGTGGCTGAGGTAGCCACCCAAAGTGTTGGGATTACAGGCATGAGGCATTGAGCCCAGCCAGAAAGAAATTTAAAGAATTAAGTGGTATTAATATAACAAAACTCCTCTGTTCCTTTTTACTATGTGAACAAGATTTCTCAGTAATTATATTAATAAAATTAAAAATGGGCTGGGTGCGATGTCTCACACTTATAATCCCAGCACTTTGGGAGGCTGAGACAGGCAGATCACCTGAGGTCAACAGTTCAAGATGAGCCTGGCCAACATGGTGAAACCCCGATTCTAAGAAAAATACAAAAATAGCTGGGTGTGGTGGTGGGCGTCTGTAATCACAGCTACTCCAGAGGCTGAGGCAGGAGAATTGCTTGCATCCAGGAGGCGGATTCTGCACTTCACTGTGCGCCACCGAACACCAGCCGGGGTGGCAGTGTGAGACTCTGTCTCAAAAAAAGAAAACAAAGAAAAAAGAACTTCATATATGCAAGATACTGTTATTTAAGCAATCTATAAATTCTTAATGATCACCGACTTTCCAGTGGGAATATGGCTTTATTTTACAGATAAGATATTCCCTTTGTGAAGAAGCACAGGCGTATGTGATTTTAAAATAGTTTTTTTTTTTTAAAGTTTGTTGAAGCTTTAAAGAGCAAGAGTAGGGGTTGAAGTGAGGAGGAATTATGCTGTTAGCTAGCTCTGGGAATCCCACGGTCACACAGGAACAGGGATTCCTTGTCAACAGGGAGTCTGGTTATCACCCTCAACCGCAGGTACTCATTTTGGTCAGGGAGATGTCTGTCCACACTTGCACCATCTTCACAGACTCAGGCAGGTTTTGATGGTCAAAGCTGCAACTGGCCATGGACCATAACCTGGTACTTACTGTCCAGCACCAAGATACCCAGGTCAAATTCTTTGCCATCCTGAAAGGGCATTTTTGGATTTCACCTCAGGCTTCCAAGCCCCATTCTCACGGCTGTTCATGACTACACAACGGCCAGAGTACACTTGGAAATGGAAGGTGACGTCTGAGTCCTCATTTGTCCTAGTATGGAAATTCACCTGCCGCTGTGGTTCACTGATCAAAGAAACAACCGGTCCCCCTTTGATTGTCAAGTAGAACCAACAGACAAAGCACAGCCTGCGTGTGTGACACGGGTGTGCTGACACTGTCTCCCTCTGGGTGGCTCTTCCACATTGTGTTGTCTCCTGCTTTTTGTGTGTGTGTGTGTGTGTGTGTGTGTGTGAGTTTGCTTGTCCTAACCTAGTGTTTTGTCTTTCTCTCTTGCTCTGATATTTAGGGCAGATGCAGAAAGTGTTAAAGAAAAATTAGCCAGGTGTGGTACAAGTCTGTATAATATTTACCAGTAAAATATTTTAAGGCCTTACCTTTTGGAACTTTTTGCATGTTTTGACCTCTGCCCAGTGTCATCCAAACCAAGAAAAGAGAAGATCTGTATGATTATGCTGTCAGGCATTTGAACGAACAAATCAGAATTTCCCTTACACAGCTGACACAGATTCAAAGAATATTCCAATACTTCTTTAACAAAATTATTTAATAAATGGTTAAAATCATAGTGCGAAAAATACATTAACATTTAACAATTTCACTGAAAGGAAGAAACTATAGGATGCATAGTTTCAGAAAGCTATTTTAAGTTATTTACAAATAAAGTATCTAACATTCATCTATGTGCTGTACCCACTTTATCCTTCCTGAACAAAATTTCTGTTATTTGGGCAAATCCTTAAACCATGGTTTAAACCATAATGGTTACAAACCACAAATGTGTCCATCCAAGACTGTGAAACCACGATCATCCAGCCAGTGGCAAAACTGTTGAAATGGCAATAGGTGAAGCTGTTGGGTTTTATACAATATGAAGTCTGATATATATTCCTACCAGAAGGACTAAAACACAGCACAAGTGTGGCTGACTCACAAAGGTTGTAACAAACAAGAACTGTTGGCCGGGCGCGGTGGCTCACGCCTGTAATCCCAGCAGTTTGGGAGGCCGAGGCGGGTGGATCATGAGGTCAAGAGATCGAGACCATCCTGGTCAACATGGTGAAACCCCGTCTCTACTAAAAATACAAAAGATTAGCTGGGCATGGTGGCGCGTGCCTGTAATCCCAGCTGCTCGGGAGGCTGAGGCAGGAGAATTGCCTGAACCCAGGAGGCGGAGGTTGCGGTGAGCCAAGATCGCGCCATTGCACTCCAGCCTGGGTAACGAGAGTGAAACTCCGTCTCAAAAAAACAAACAAGAACTGCTCTTTCCTCAACACCACGGCTCAGAGGCCAGCGGGAAGCACCATGAGGCTGACAGCTCCTCTGCTTACAAACACACGAAACCCAAAGTAGATGTCGTTCTCACAGCACTGACACTGCTTCAGGACTCGTACTGATTCAATACTAATTTTCTCCCCTATTTTACACATACTTTTCTACTGTCCAATGAAAATCATTTGTGATTTGGCTGAACACCAAATACTAGCTTATACCAGAAATGGTAAAATCCACGAGAATTCTGCTCAATTTAAGACAAGATCACTACTTTCTTTAGAATGGCTTCTGTGTGTTTCTACGTCACCCTCTTTATCTTCAGCTTCCAGTTTCCTGGTAAGGAGTAAGTGCTCCCTTCCGGTAACACTTGGAGTCATGTACACATTTCTGGGATGCCTTCACTCATTCATGGAGGCCAGGTGCACACTGTGACTCACTCTGCCTCTTCCCTCTTCTCAGGACCAGTCCCCGAAGCTTCTGCCTTGCAGTTCCTCCCGCTTCCACCACATTCTCGAGCTCGGAAGCGAGCTCCTGGATCATACAGCTGCAAGGTGGGCCGGTCCTGCCAGGATAAGAGGGCACGTTACTCTTCCAAGGACCAGCAATGCAGAAAGCATCAGTATCTCCCTGCATTTCTTTTTTTTTTTTTTTTGAGATGGAGTTTCGCTCTTGTTGCCCAGGCTGCAGTGCAATGGCATGATTTCGGCTCACTGCAACCTCCACCTCCTGGGCACCTGTAATCCCAGCTACTCAGGAGGCTGAGGCAGGAGAATTGCTTGAACTTGGGAGGCGGAGGTTGCAGTGAGCTGAGATCGCGCTACTGCACTCCAGCCTGGCATCAGAGCAAGACTTTCTCAAAAACAAAACAAAACAAAACAAAAACAAAGAAAAAAAGCAGCTGGGTGTGGTGGTGGGCGCCTATAATCCCAGCTACTTGGGAGGCAGAGGCAGAAGAATCCCTTGAAACTGGAAGGTGGAGGTTGCAGTGTGCTAAGATTGTGCCACTGCACTCCAGCCTAGGCGAAAGAGCAACACTCCTTACCAAAAAAAAAAAAAGGAAAAGAAAATCAACCAGGTAGCTAAAAATCAACCCTTTCCACAGCACTATCTCACAAACCAGGTATTCTAAGGCAATTTAAAAAGCTTCGTAAACGTTGGTTATCTAGGCAAATCTTATTTACTGCTAAAACCAAGAACATGTAATCTGTGGGAACAGTACAATCATGGCATCCCCCTCTTGAGCAATTCCCACGGGCTTATCATCTACCAGCAGGGAAACTGAACTGCCCTTTTTAGAAAACACCACTCCATAATTTTATTAAACTCCTGGAGGCGAAGTAATAAAAATGACCCATAAAATCCATGAAGGGCAGCTGTTCAGAGCCTGAGGACAGCAACATCCAGGGAAGGCCACCAGCCCTGCCCCAGCACTGAAGGGGTGGAAGGGAGGAAGGCGGCTCATTTGCAGAGGCCTATGGCCTCCCACTCCATGTGCCTCCCGCTCACTGCCTATTCTCCCTGCAGAGCTGCAGCCTTAGCCTCCAATGGCCGCCAGGAGCCCAAGTGTGGGCTGCAAAGATGACCATATGGGTACATCTCACGTGCTCCTCTGGGATTCACCAGCTCACCTTTACTTCCTCCTGGACTGTGTGTGGAAGCCCCCATCAGGTTACCACCAAGCGGTTAACTTAATTTCTTTTCCTTGATATGAACCTGACCAATGGGAGGGGCGCAAACAGGCTCAGCACGCCCCTGGACCTGAATCCTTCTGTGGGGCAGAGACAGGCTGCCTGGAGCCAGCGTGCACAGCTCTTACCAGGGCAGTGCCTGTGTACCGATGGAGCATAGAGCCTGACCTTAGAAGTACGTGACAAATGCTAGGCTCCCAGGAAAGCAGCTCCTGCACACAGTGCCTCATTCCCACCACAGGCCCAACAGAGGAGCAAATGCTCCCCCACCTCAGGTCGGGGGGACATCAGACCATTCACCACTGCGAAAAGGCAACTGAAGACCGAGAGCTCCTGTGAGCAAGTCCCCATCAAAAGGACCCATGGCTGTACTTTGTGCTGCTAGAGGTCTAGGCAACCCTAGAAAACTGTAGAATATTCTAGAGGTGATCATTCAAGGGTGAAGACAAGAAGGCTCCACTCTGGCTTTCAGCCTCTACTTCACTGAAACATTTTAAAAGTGAACATCGTTCATACATATGACAACCTGGAAAGATCTGAAAGGAATTAGGCTGAGTGAAAAAAGCCACTCTTAAAGCTCACATACTGTGTGTTTCCATTTATCAAGCATTCTTGAAGTGACATATTCACAGAGACACAGAACCGACAGTGGCTGCCAGGGTTACGGGGACGGAGGGAGGTGAGTGGGAACTGCAGCCCTAGGCAGCCCTCAGTTCGCTGGGAGGCTGGGGTGGGCCTGGTGCTATCAGGGAGATGATGCCGTCTGTAGTGCTGTGCTGGGAAAATGCAATCTGAACAAAAATTAGTTTCAAGCTTCTGAAAAAAAAAGCTGTTTGTTTGGCTAAGGGGGTAAGCACAGTCCTGTGCTCACTGTCTGTGCAGAACTAACTTACAGGTGTTTTTGAGCCATGGGATTATTCACTAATGAGAATGTTGTTAATAATGTGGAAGACAGCTCCATGAAATACCATTACAACTTTCCTTCCAAGGGAAAAGGTCATAATCCTTAATCTTATTCTCAAGCAAATCATATAAATGTGCTAGTTTTATACTAAATAAAATCTTTTTCCTGCTCAAAAATAATTTGATTCTCTGAGAAAAGATGATGACTAGTCTCCTCTACGATCTGACTTTCAGGAACAAGGCTCTTGTAAAAGCACTACGCTCCACAAGACGACATAAGGCCAAATGACATGGTCAGCGTGCAACTTGGATCTAAGACAGCCAGACAGATTTTTCTTTCTGGGTTTGATAAAAACCTTGTTTGCCAGTCGCTCCTTTCTGGGTGCCGGACTGTCGTCACACCTCTGTGCTCTTCCAAGTCTCTCCACGGGCCCCCCTGGGGCCACACTGTCCTGGCTCCCCTTCTTCCCAGGTCCTTTCCCCCACCTCTGCTCATCTTCACTCCTGCTGGAAAGCCGGTCAGGCTCGTGGTAAGCTCTGTGCCTTCTGCCATCATCCACATGGGGTCTTTGTGCTTCAAGTTCTTTTTCTTGAGATCTCTCCACATCCCTGTGCTCTTTGTCACTGCCACTGCGTGACCTACGTTCAACACAAATGATCAGCAACTGCAGTAATGCCAGTCAGCTGCCCACCCTCCCTTCTAGACTACAGGCTCCCAGCGGCCAGGGACCGTGCGATGTGCTCAGCACTGCGCTGCGATGGGCACACAACAGGCATTCGTAAAAACCATCACAAAGAGGAAGAAATCGCAGTAAAAACTGCAACTTCACTTGAGTGACAGATAGGCAGTAAGACTTATGCTAAGGTACTTTTTATACATATTTTCTAATTCTCAAAACCCTCCAAAGCAAGTATCTTCTTTTGGCCAGGCATGGTGACTCATGCCTGCAATCCCAGCACTTCAGGAGGCCAAGGTAGGTGGACTACCTGAGGTCAGGAGTTGGAGACCAGCCTGGCCAACACAGTGAAATCCCATCTCTACTGAAAATACAAAAATTAGTCGGGTGTGCTGGCACGTGCCTGTAATCCCAGCACTTTGGGAGGCCAAGGCAGGCAGTTCATTTGAGGTCAGGAGGTTGAGACCAGCCTGGCCAACATGGTGAAACCCTGTTTCTACTAAAAATACAAAAATTAGCCAGGTGTGGTAGCGGGTGCCCGTAATCCCAGCTACTCGGGAGGCTGAAGCAGGAGAATTGGTTGAACCTGGGAGGTGGAGGTTGCAGTGAGTTGAGATCATGCCACTGTAATCCAGCCTGGGTGACAGAGCGAGACTCAAAAACACTAAAAATAAAATAAAATAAATCTTCTTTTTTACAGATAAAGTGACTGAGACTAAAGTGGTCCAGCGGCTGTCCTGGGAGCCCAGGTGCACATCCACCATGACGTGCAGCCTGAATACTGACAGCTCACTTTCTGCTTCAAGCACAGTCAAATTAACTGACATTTAATAATGGCTAACTCATTATATTTAAGCATTTATTGAAATATTAAGTGAATAGTAAATAAATAAATGGCTGTTTAGCTCATTTGGCAGGGCTGGTGGGGACTATAAGGCTCTGTAACCAAGTATGAATTCACACCAGACACATGGCAGTAGGCACTGCTGTATCATCGAGTGTCACAGTAACACACGTAACGTAATCACGGTGCTTCACAATCATGAATTTGTAATCATATAAAAATTTTACAAACAAAGCAGTAAACCAAAACCTCCAAGAAGAAAAAAAAATACTTTATCAACAACTCTGAAAGAAAGGCAGTGAGAAATCACCCCAATTACTGTGACTTTGGGAAGCTGGCAGCCCAATCCCATTAGGCTTCCCAACTAAATTCCACATCCACCATCCCCTGAGAACCAAGTGGCCCTGGGCACCAGGAGACTGTGGGTGTTGAGATGCGGTGAGTGGGCAGGGGTCCTGGAGGGGAAGGTAAGCCCAACTGCATGGGGCACTGAGGATGGTGGGGCCAAGAGCAAGAGGGACAGGATCCCTCCCAACTAGCATCTGGCTGGTCTCTCTGGCCAACCAGGCAGATGCTGCTGTGTCTGTCCATTTCACAGATGACCTCCATGTCATAAGGGACATACCTCCACAGAGCTGCATGTCATAAGGGACAAAGGAAAAGAAAAAGGGAGGACCCACAGTGCACAGGCAAAGCTGCTGGTCAAGTTCCATAGCTAGAGGTGCCAGCGGGAGCTTCAACCAAAGGATCACAGCGCTTAAAATTCTGTTTCTCTTTCACAAAAGATCTGCCAGCTCTAAAAGATGGGGTTCTCAAATACACAATTCTGTAGATAAATTGCAGGAGAGATTAAAAAAAGAGCACAGGGCAAGATATCACAAAACACAGAGAAGAAAAAAAAACAAAAACCCATAAAGACTGGGAAGACAGATCCTGAAGACCTGACATGCAACCTCAGCAATCCAGGAGGCAGCTCAGGAGAAAAAGGAAGAGGACATGGAGCAACAGCAAAGCAAACAGGAAGAACTTCCCTGATCTGAAATCAGACTACAGACGAGATGAGTCCACTAAGTTCCTGGCATGCTGATGGGAAATGAAGGCTGATGTGCACTTGCACACCCTGGAAAGTCTTGGATTCTAACAATAATGTGAAATATGATAGGCACACTCGTATTGACAAAGCCTATGTTGCCATGACTGGGAGCTGACGTGGTCCTAACAACGAAAGTATGCTCACATCTCCTGGGGCTCCTCCAGCGAGCCTTCCGGGGGCCTGACTTTTATGACTGCACCAGGGGTACAGGATTCCTGCTTGCCACCTCCAAGATCAATCTCCTCTCCTCTTTCTTTTGGATTCTCTGTGGTTGGTTCCTCTCCCTTTTCTGGTTTCTTAAGAAGCTGAGAAATTAAAATGTTAGTAAAATATCACCTCAAGAGTACATTCTAAAAGAAGCTGTTAAATAATTACAAATAGACCCCAGTAATGAAGCCAAATGTCTGCATAGCAAAATAATGAAAGCTAGATGTCCAAAAATGAGGTTTTTGGTTGAATACTTGGTGGAACATGCAGTGAATGAAATATTTTGTAGTCACGAAAAATAATGTAGGATAGTTAATATGATGAAAAGGTGTTCACATGATGAAAAACAGGCTAAAAATCAGAAAATGCACCACAATCCCACTTCAATTTATGTTGAAACACACACACAACACTGTCTAAAGGGCTCTGCAGCACTCCGTTAACAGTGATTCTTAATTTCTTTTTTTTTTGAGATGGACTCTTGCTCTGTCACCCAAGCTGGAGTGCAGTGGCACGATCTCAACTCACTGCAACCTCCACCTCCTGGGTTCAAGCGATTCTCCTGCCTCAGCCTCAGCCTCCTGAGTAGCCAGGACTACAGGTGCATGCCAGCACACCTGGCTAATTTTTGTAGTTTTAATAGAGACGGGATTTCCCCATGTTGGCCAGGCTGGTCTCAAACTCCTGACCTCAGGTGACCCACCTGCCTCAGCCTCCCACAGTGCTGGGATTACAGGCATGAGCTGCTGTACCAGGACAATAGTGATTATTGCTAGATGGCAGAACTTATATGACTTTATTTCCTTTCATTTACATGGTCTAGTTTTTCTAAAATAGACAAGTATTACTTTTGTGATAAGGAAAAAAAAAGTTTTTTAAAGGTTGCTTCCTATTGATGATTTTTAGAATAGTTTATAGTTTTCAAAACACTGAATATTCTCTTTCTTGAAACAGTTAATGAGCAAGTTGCCATGACATATTTCATCTGCCCTGTCTGCCCCTGGGCCTTTCTCCCTGCTCTCTGAAGAATTTTTGAAACTAAAGCACCTCAGGTAACTTGGGAAAAGAAAGAGAAAAAAAAAAAAGAAATGGAAGCATCACATAGAATATTTGCAGAACAGAAATGGAAGGTGAACTAAGAATTGTGTTCTCACTCATAAAGTAGACATACTTTAAACTGCAGCATAGCAAGACCATACACAGACACATTCAATTGCATGCATTCACTTGGGAACGAAAGGCATCATGGAAACTGCTTCTCATCAAGTGTGGGCCCTGTGTCAGCTGTGAGCATCCTCTTATTCTGCCTATGTGGAATCTGGGAACTTAAACATTTCCTTTCTAGTAACTGTCCATCCTTTTTTTTTTTTTTTTTTTGAGAGGGAGTCTTGCTCTGTCACCAGACTGGAGTGCAGTGGCACGCTCTGCAATCTCCGCCCCCAGGATTCAAGCCATTCTCCTGTCTCAGCCTCCCAAGTAGCTGGGATTACAGGCACGCACCACCATACCTAGCTAATTTTTGTATTTTTAGTAGAGATGGGGTTTCACCACGTTGGCCAGGATGGTCTCGATCTCTTGACCTCGTGATCTGCCTGCCTTGGCTTCCCAAAGTGCTGGGATTACAGGTGAGCCACCATGCCCAGCCCTATCCATCTTTTAAAACAACAGCGGCATTAATACGTTTGTAATAAATGCAAGCCATAGGGAAGTACAACAATCTCCATCTACCCATTCAACAAATGTTCTGTGTGCCTAGGGACTGTTCTTACAACATTTCTGATACCGCACATCTTTTTCAATACCACATCTCCGACATCAGCTGCATGCTCCACATTCAACTCAACTCTGAGACCACTGACCTGGAGTTAGCACCAGACCCCACAAGTCAAGGGCTCAGTCCCACAAGACTGCCCTTACTTTCAGATGACAGTTCCAAGTCCCAGTGTGTCACCGGTACTTCTGACCAACCAGCAGTAAATTCAGGAGTTCCCGATGGCCTCTCCTCAGATTTGATAAGTTGCTGGAATGGCTCACAGAACTCAGAAAGGTACTGTACTCTCGATTATTGACTTATCATAAAGGATACAACCTAGAACAGCCAAAACCTAGAAGACATGCACAAGGTGGGCATGGGGTATGGTGTGGTGGTCCTTGGAGCTTCCATGCGTAACCCTCCCAGTACCTTGATGTGCTCACCAACCCAGAAGCCTCATCTTTAGGCATTTTTAAGGTTTCACGACACGGGTTTGATTAAGTCATCAACCACTGGTGATTACCTCTCTCTAGGCCCTCTGTCCTCTTGGAAGCTAGGTTGGGACTGAAAGAGTCCCAACCCTCTAGTCCTGCATTGGTCTTTCTGGCAACTAGTCCCCATTCTGAAGCTGCCAGTCCTCTCACTGCCATATAAGATACTCATATTACTGCAGATTCTCGGGGTTTGAGGAGCTGTGTGCAGGAAGTAGGGTCTAAGACCCTGTGCTAGGCACTAGGGAAATGGCTGTGAATGAGACAGACATGCCCCTGCCTTGAAGGAGCTCCACCTGAGGCAATGGTGGTCAAGGGGGAATGCTGTAAACAGTGGCAAAAACAGGAGAAAGGAAACAAAGGAACAAGGTAATCTCAGGTAGTGTCAAAGGCTACGAACACATACAAAGGGAGAGGAAAGCAGCAGAGACACAGGGAGATGGGAAGAGGAGGGTCCACTGCAGAGCCAAGACCTAAGACCAGATGCTGAGGGGCAGCCATGGGCACATCTGGGGAAGTCCCCGTGGAGAAAACGTGCACAGGCCTGAGGGGAATCTGCTGGTGCATTCAGGAGAAAACAGCAGCCAGGGCTGCTGGAGATGAGCTGGGGAGGCCTGCTCTACCATGCCCTGCGAGGCTTCTGGAGGCCAACCAGAGTGCACAGGCAGCTGGGCTCCCTCCCAGCCCTGGCCTGTGTGGCCACACATAAGCTCACTGCTTACCATCCTCAGAGGAACATTAAACAGCTGAGCTGTTCTGTGTGCCGTATTTCTCTTTTTTTTTTTTTTTTTGAGATGGAGTTTTGCTCGTTACCCAGGCTGGAGTGCAATGGCGCGATCTCGGCTCACCGCAACCTCCGCCTCCTGGGTTCAGGCAATTCTCCTGCCTCAGCCTCCTCAGTAGCTGGGATTACAGGCATGCGCCACCATGCCCAGCTAATTTTTGTATTTTTAGTAGAGACGGGGTTTCACCATGTTGACCAGGATGGCCTCGATCTCTTGACCTCGTGATCCACCCGCCTCGGCCTCCCAAAGTGCTGGGATTACAGGCTTGAGCCACCACGCCCGGCTGTATTTCTCTTTAAGAATAGCCATGAGGGCCGGATGTGGTGGCCCACGCCTCTCTAATCCCAGCAGCGGGACGATCACTTGAGCCCAAGAGTTTATGACCAGCCTGGGCAACACAGTGAGAGCCCCATCTTTACAAACTTTTTTTAAAAAATTAGCTATTCAGGTGTGGTGGCGTACCCCTGGAAAGAGAGGCTGAGGCAGGAGGATTACTCGAGCCTGGGAGATAGAGGCTACAGTGAGCTGTGATTCTGCACCACTATACTCCAGCCTGGGTGACACATAGAGACTCTGTCTCAACCCATCCCCAAAAAACCAAACAAAAAAAACAGCAGAGCAGCCATGAGCCATCTGTCTTTCAATCTTTAAGCTCTTGATACAACCTAAAAGGAAAGTTGGAAAGTTGAAAAAAAAAAAAAAAAAAAGGGACAGGTCAGGAGCAGCCCGATGTGTGCCAGCGTGGGGCTCCTGTGGGGGTGTACTCAGTGCACATCCAGGAGGACAGGCGCCCAACAACAGCCTGAGGACTCCCAGGGCTCAGGATGCGCTGTGAAAGCCACTGCTGTGACATAGAAAGAAAGGGTTTGTAACAACACAGTATTACATTAATTCAAAATGTCCTCAAAATTCTAAAGAGCTAAGATGTGTAAAATGGATAACTATAGCAGAACTATGGGAAAAGAAAATATTTCCTCAGAATTACCTTAATCCTTACTTCTTTCTCTGCAGTTTTCTTCTGTTTATCTGTCTCCCTTTTTTTGCATCTTTCTTCTTCTCTTCTTCTTCTTTTCTCCTCTTCCCGCAAGCGTTTCTTTTCTAACTCTCTCCTCCTCCGTTCTTCTCGCTTCTCTTCCCGAATTCTCTAAAGACATGGAAGAATGTGTGTACGGACTGTCTGGATGACAATGGCAGCAGCAGGGAGGGTGTCCATCGGGTAAAGGGCAGACCTACCTGCTTTTCTAATTTTCTATTTTTAATATATTCCAAAAGAGGTGTGGTTCTTCTAGCTAAAACACAAAAATTGTAATGTAGTATTTAACTCCTAAAGAACGATTTATTTTAAATACTTGTTTTCAATTTAATCTTTAAAATAAATAGGGTAACAATATTATTACTTTTTAAATTTAACATGACCACACACTGTCTCCAGGGGAGAGTTTTTATTCCATTACTATCAAGTCAAGTAATTTGAAACCATCAACAATTTTATACGTAGTAGATATCGAATTCCTGATTCTTAAGGGAGGCTTAAAATACAACACAGGTGATATTTTCATAGATACCTTATGTCATTAGCATATATTTACTTTGATACATCACATACTCCGAGAATTTTCTCGTTTTCCGTTCTCCAAGTGGTGGTTTGAAGAAACATGGATTCTGGTAATGTCTTACAATAAACACTCCATAAAATCATAAAATAATATAAGACACAACTCTGGACTGCAGCTTAGAAAAGGACTCCACACGGTGCTGTTGATTTCTGAAATGATGCCAACTACTAGGAAACTGCTCAGATCTGACCTGGATGTGAGTGCCCAGGCAGGCTGGAGGCCCCATAGGCACTGCTTCAGAGGGACTCTCACTCAGAGGGTCGGTCGGGCTCCGTGTCCTGCCAACACAAGGACACAGGTGGGAAGGGGGAAGATGGGTCTGGATTTATTCTGCAGGTCTGTAAGATCTCAGACTAAACAGGGTTGGGAAGAATCCCTGGATGTGCCTGGAAACTGACATAGCATCTCTGGAATTCTGAGGAACAGCTATGAATCAAGAATCGTATCAGAAATGCTGGCCAGGGATCCTTCACTTAGAACTGAGGACCCCTGACACCTTGACATCACGGATCAAATGGCACCTGTCCCAGGAGCCCTGCCCCAGGCATGGTGGCTGTAGGGAAGAGCTGATGCGGCTGCAAATGCCATATTTCATGGCAGTCACAGTGGCCACAGAGAAACCACTCCCCCCAGGGGTCCCTGGGCAGACCACTAACTCTGACTCAAGGTGAGTATAACTCACTGGCTCACATAAAATGATCAGCTCTTTGTAATGGGCAAATTCTCTCAAATCAACCAGAGGTCTGCTCTGCTCTGTGAAGGCCTGGACTTGTCAGCCAGGAGCAGGGTGAGACCACCCAGACGCACAGGCAGGCTGACCCCAGACTCCACCTGCCTGCCTTCCTCTTCCTACAAAATGCCTGCTCCATCACCCACAGGGATCACAGGAAAAGTACATGAGACCTGAGTAAGAAAGTATTTTACATATCATAAAAGTATGTTATTTGTCAGACAGAATATGCATGACCAAGCAACAGAACACAAGTAAACAGAAGTCTCAGAGCTGAACCCAGGCAGTCTGCTCTAAAGGCCTATGCACCAGACTAACTCAACAACTCCAGAGTCCTTGCCAGTAAGATTTTATTCATATTCCATTTAACACTCGCTTCTTAGATCTGTTCAGAAGAATCCACTGGAGGCCAAAACCTAAGAAAAGGGGAATTTGCCATGAATTGCCTGATTAAGGTTACATTTTTAATATGCAGAAACAGCAAACACAGAAACAAGGAAGGCTTTACAGTCAAGTCCTAGAATGAATTAATCGCTCCCATCAGGGATGGTGGATCCTAAGCCACATTTATTCATTCAGTCAGTATTTGTGAAGCACTGGCTGTGCAGCAGACTCCGGGGGATACCACCCCGACCCTCCCGCATCCCCTGCAGGAGTAACAAGTCTGACCTAAAAAAGTATGTCTCAAAACAGCCCCAAAGTGATCGATCCTATACAAGGAGACATTTAAAACAAAGTGAGAAGGAAATGGGAGGTCTGTAATTAACATCTAATTTGCTTTTTCTAGCTCTTCTTAAATTTATCAAGTTCTAAAGCGAAATCTCGACTTTGCTCCCAGTACTGTCCTACCTGCATCGACCCTTGTGTGTAATGGTGCCACAATCCGCCCATCTACTCAAGCCAAACCTTGGAGTCTTAATTTTTCCTGTTCCCTAACCTGCCACACCCAATCCATTTGTTAGTCCTGTCCAGTCCATCTCCGAAACATATGCTCATCTCTGGGCATCCACAATCTATTCTGTGTGGCACCACCATCAGACTATGCCACTCCCCCAGTGGCATCCAGTTGCCCTGGAATGAATCTAAACCTCTTGCGCAGCACCCCCACCCTCCAACCAAGCTGCCCTCACCCATGCGCGCCAGCCCCACAAGCCCGCACTCTGCATCTGAAGTGAAAAGCGCCAGCCCCGGTCACGCCCTTGGCGTGTCCTTCCTCACTGCTCAGCGCAGCCAGTCTCAGCTCGTCTCCCAACCTCTTTCCCTCCTGCAGCCAGTCCCACCTCCAGCTCCACCACCATCTCAGAGGGAGTCTCCTGACCTTCCCCTCCCATATGCCATTTGGTTACATCAGTGGCACTGATTACAAACCGCAGTGCCCGGCTGGGATACTCCCACTCCAGCTTCCAACCTGTTGTGCCCGATGGCAGGCAGAGGCCTTGTGTGGCCTGTTTATCATTCAGCCCCATGACGAGGCCCAGAGTCAGTGCCCAGGCAGCATGCAGCCTCAGCACATCTTGTTTACTTTAGTGATCAAAAGCTTTATTATGGCCGGGCACAGCAGCTCACACCTGTAATCCCAGCACTTTGGGAGGCCGAGGTGGGCGGATCGCCTGAGGCCAGGAGTTCAAGACCAGCCTGGCCAACATGGTGAAACCCTCTCTAAATTAGCCAGGCACGATGGCAAGTGCCCTGTAATCCCAGCTTGTGGGCATCGGGTGGAAGGCTGGATTTAAACCTGACTGTGCTCTGGCTGGGCTTATCCACGAGTTGGCTTGGCTTGGCTTGGCTCAGAGAGCCTGGCATTTGTTTGGAAGAGCAGCAAGATGACCTCGCCATGAGCAAAACACCTCCTGCGGCATCAAACTGTGACCTCTGACTTCAGCCTCCTTCCCTGAAGCTGTCAGGCACACACCATTCATGTATCTTCTCCACTGCTCATTTGGAAACATCAGAACTTAAAATGATTATAACTAAAAAAAATCAGGTGCTCTCCATCAAACAATGCTCAGAAATATTTTTCCATGTGGCCATCTTGCCATCTTTTTGTCAAAACTGCTAAGTACTCTACATTTCTGCCGAGCCTGTAACAAGTTTCAACTTGTTATCACAATCAAGAAAAAGAAGGAAAACGTATATTCTCTACGAGTAAATCTCTCAATAAAGAAAAGAGAAGAGATGAGCAAAACAGACCAATGAGCTCTCTTGTCTTCGCCTCCATTTCCCCCAGGAGAATCTCAGGATTGGTGCTAGTCTTCTCTTCCTCCACACAGTAGGTTTCTAAAAACTTCTTATATTCTGGATCTATACATTAAAAAGACAGAAAAAAAGTGCAATCTTTCCCAACTACAGGAGAATTAATTTGCTCAGTGTTCTTACTTTGACAGCTTCATAATGTAGCACTTGGAAAGGGCTCACCGTCTTCGATGCTTCCAGTCTTGGCATCTTTTTTTTTCAGCTTCTTTTTGGCTATCTTCTGGAATGGCGCAAACTCTACCACTGCAGGATATTCTAGGCCTTTAACAGGAAACATATTTCAGAAGCCATTTTGAAATTCTACATTCATTTTGGAAAATAATGACCTAGCTTACTTAAAGAGTAAGTGTAGGCTAGGCTGATGCCTGTAATCCCAGCACTTTGGGAGGCCAAGGCAGGTGAATCATGAGGTCAGGAGTTCGAGACCAGCCTGGCCAACATGGTGAAACCCCATCTCTACTAAAAATACAAAAAAATAGCTGGGTAGTGGCAGGCGCCTGTAATCCCAGCTATTCAGGAGGCTGAGGCAAGAGAGTCACTTGAGCCTAGGAGGTGGAGGTTGCGGCGAGCTGAGACCATACCACTGCACTCCAGCCCTGGCAACAGAGCAAGACTCTGTCTCAAAAAAAGAGTAAGTATAATGTTGACAATGTATTATTACTATTTAAACTATAATTCATCCTTCCAGTAAGAGATAAAAAAATAATAGATAAAAAACACTGGCCGGGCACGGTGGCTCACGCCTATAATCCCAGCACTTTGGGAAGCCGAGATGGGTGGATCACGAGGTCAAGAGATCAAGACCATCCTGGTCAACAAGGTGAAACCCCGTCTCTACTAAAAAAATACAAAAATTAACTGGGCATGGTGGTGCGCAACTGTAGTTCCAGCTACTCGGGAGGCTGAAACAGGAGAATTGTTTGAACCCAGAAGGCAGATGTTGCAGTGAACCAAGATCGTGCCATTGCACTCCAGTCTGGGTAACAACAGCGAAACTCCATCTCAAAAAAAAAAAAAAAAACCTGCAATTTGATTACATTTCCAAGTACCTGCAACCTTAGCATGGCAAACTCCAGACTTAAAGACTTTTACCGTATGTAACTTACACCTCAATGAACCTGACCCCCCCAGCCCCATCCCAAATAATTTATTGTTGGAATATCTTTAAATAATCTGATTTCTTAGTTACATTTTACATTTTATTTTAAAAGGTTAATTCAACTATCAATCTGTTACATAAGTTCAAGAAAATTATTTTACTTAGAAGACACAATAGCTAAAAGAGAGGGCTTCAAAGGGTTTATAATATATTACAGGAGAAACTTGCTTCTGATAAAAGCAGAGAATGGAAGTGATCAGAAACTGACTTTGTTGCTATCTGGGGGAAAAACAAATACACAAAGAGAAATGTTCACTAAGAGAACCTGCTATCTGCTGAATCATCAACAGAACACTGCTACCTTGGTACTAAACCCACTGCGTCATCATTTTTAGACTTGTCAGTAATGGTTAGGTGACTGAATTATAACTCCTTTATCTGGGAGATCTTTTTTGTGCTAACCTGCACTATCCGGAATAAAGTCAAGAATCTGGGGACTGTAGAGCACTGGACCCGCAGGGATGATACCCAACCTACTGCTCCACCCACAAGGCCTAGCACACAGTGGATACTCATTCAATGGCAGATGACATGCTCCACCCACAAGGCCTAGCACACAGTGGATACTCATTCAATGGCAGATGACATGCTCCACCCACAAGGCCTAGCACACAGTGG
>CAUYOR010036930.1:0-36164 GCA_963573925.1 Callimico goeldii | reverse complement strand
GCTACTCAGGAGGCTGAGGCAGGAGAATTGCCTGAACCCAAGAGGCGGAGGTTGCGGTGAACCGAGATCGCGCCATTGCACTCCAGCTTGGGTAACAAGAGTGAAATTCCATCTCCAAAAAAAAAAAGTGAGTTTTTTTTATGTTGCTTTTTCCATAAAAAGTAATACTTCTATTTTGAGAGATTATAAGGTACGATATTTCTTACAATTATAAGGTCTGATGTCTTATAATAATAAGATCAATACAATTGAAAATGAAATTTATGCAATCTAAAATTTATAACACTATAGGAACTAGCAAGCTATGAAAGAGATAGATTGATTCACCTCAAATGTTTCGTAGAAAAAGTACTGTAGATATCTTGGAATAGAAAGATTCTTTTTAAGTGAAATTTTATATAATTATTGATTTCTTCTTATTCAATCCTACTGAAAGCCTACAATTTTTCAGTTCCTTTATTCAGAATATAGCCTATAAATAAAGATCCTTGAAATTCTCATAACACAGATATATTACAATGGCTTTCATTAATCTTTTATGGGTTGAAATTAGGTAACTGTTGATATATTTTAGAATGAAGTTGTAATATTTTTTAAAAACTCATTTTCTTCTTTCCTAAATTCAGAGAAGAGTAATCATTTAAATGTCTCTTACTGTGTTTCTTGTGCTTTGCAAATTGGAATGTAGATTAAATTTATCTTAATATAACTGTAAAGATAGTAAATATACTTTATAGCAGCTGAGTATCTTGTTTTGAAGATACAAGTGAGGTCTAAAAATGGAGTCTCAATTTGTATATTTTACTTTATTTTCTTTTAAGTAATTTGTTTCTAATGAATACAACAGAAATTTTATAATCTCCAAACATGGTACCATCTAAATTTACAAGAATGGTGTGTTTGTTATCTATTTTTTAGTGTTTTGTGTACTGTATAAAATGTTTCAAATAAAAACAGTAACAAGGTATTATATGGTTTCTCATATTCTTTGAAAATTTAGAATATATTACTGGTGTCAGTTTACCATTATTTTAGAGAAAATGGCTAAAATCTTAGTATGACTCAATTTTTCTGTCTATATCTACGCCTCAGCAAGCATGTGATCACTAATAATCAGATATTTTAAATCATTTCAAGACTTTTGGATATTATCAGAAATGCAAAATTACAGACCTACAGTGCGTTTAGCTTCGATACCTGTGGTATCTTTGTCTCTATCATTTCTATATCACGATGTAAAAATATTTCATTATCAAGTTATATGATTCTATATAAAGCTAACTTGATTTTTCATGGGGCCTTCACACATTATGAAATAGTCCACTGATTTTCCATATTTAACAGTTTGCTATGAAAATGTAAGGGAAAAACACAAAATAACTGTTCATTTCGTTTTAACATTTTTACATGAATATTACAATAGCACTTAAAATGCTTAGGATGGTTACTTTCTAAAACTAGTCTCAGATTTCTGAGAGCTCTGAAAAATAAGACAATTTATTACTTATGTTTAAAATAGAATAGCACAGCTATCAAGTGTACTTTAGTGAGAATTTGAAGGCTGACTATGGAGTAACGCCTTGCGGGCCAATTAACACTTTAAGTCCCACCTACTGGGTCTGTCTCCTCTGTTCCCACATAACAACAAACATTGTGCATTTAGTTTTGTTGTATCAAAGAACAAAGACAAAATACATTTCGGAACTCGGTTTTTCAGATCATAATAGCATCTTGTGTCCTTGGTGTTTCTTTCATTTTACCAACCTGGTGGCTTGTTGAAGGGAATAAAGAGAGAAGGCTTCATAGAGGGGAGGCCACCGATATCATTGGCAAGAGAAGCACACGACAAATGAGATATTGTACAGGCAAACACAAAATGAGCTTTCACGCAGGGCTCTGTCAGTGTCATTCAGCTTTGCCTGAATGGATAACCCTCTCATGATTTATCTTCCATTCATCAAGTCAATGCCTGGTATCTTTTTAGTTGTGATGGATAAGACCTTACTAAATTGACTGCTGCCTGCTGAGCATTGTGGAGCCTGAGAACTGAACAGGAAGGGGGATCCAACCATATTTCATTCATACAGTAAGTCAGCCATGCTCCCTAGATCTGAGGACTGAAAATTATAAAGAACCTTGTTTCAGCCAGTTCATGGGTCTGGACCAGAGAGCGATCAAGGATCTATCTAATTTCCTGATGTTGAAAGTAAAGAAGGAATAGAGGTTGTTAGGAGTTGCCATAATAGGCCATTTGGAACACTGAAAATGAGTTTACTAGAAAGAAAATACCATTCCTTCAGGTCTTGTTCTAGATGACAGGTATTTAGCCAAATCTTTTTAAATATCACACGCATTTTATCATAAAAAGAACTATTTCAGATAAACATTACTGCTTGCGGATAACAGAAAGAGGTTAAACTTTGTTAAGTCCTATTACAGCAATAAGCTTACTTTACTCTCTCAGTTATTAGAAGAGTCCTAAAAGCTACTCTTCAGCTTTTAGAAGACTATCAAGTTCAGTAAATGTCTGTGGATAGACAGAGGCATGGAGGTAAGCAGAGATGGAGGGAGAGAAGAAGGGAGAAAAGAATCCAATTTCCACTATTGGACTTAAGATTTGAAATGTGTGTATGCATTTCTAAGTACTATGTATTCTTTTCACTTTAATAACAATCAACTCTGAAATTTTCTGAAATACTTCTTCAAGGGTGAAAAGAGTAAGTACAATGTATCTACTTCACAGATATATCTCCTTCACAGATACCACATCCTTTCAGCCCCTAGAAATGTTTTTTCCATTTTCCCCTCATATTTAAAGACATAGATCTATTATTTAATTCCAGAGGTATATATTTATCATGGAGGGTTTGTATAACTGCTATCTTCTTTGAATACATTCTTCAGCTACACTTTCTCTACTAGAAATATTACACATATTTGAACATCAAGTATCTTTAAAATTACATTAAATGTCCATTTTCCATAAAGTAGAGAATGTCATGACAATAAAATGCCAGTGTACATTCTTAAAATCACCTATGTCCCACATAAACACGTTCAAAGATATGGATAATGAAAATGAGGATGCCTGCCTGAAATAGAGACTATTATAATCATACAGTACCAAAAGCAAAGAAAAACATCATCAAACACAAATATACAAAACACATAACATGAATAACAAAACATCATATCTATTAACGCTGCAGAAACTGACTAAATTTATTACTTATTTGTACATTCACAAAGAATTACTTGAAAAGTTCCACAGAGAAAAATATTTTCATTTTTTATATTTTCGTGTCTGCTTTTAAAATTTAATTAACAATTACTAAAGCTATTACATCAAAACCACATGGGAAAAGATACTAAAGTATCATTAATTCTTCTGAAACATGTTATTAAGAGCTATTGATAGATGTAATGGATTAATTTAACACATACAATATAGGAATAAAATATGTTTCTCTTTTGTATTTCCAACAGGTAGCAATACAGAATCCTGATTACCAATTGATATACCTGTTGTGTGAAGAGTTAGCTAAGTTTCTAAGCGTAATGCATTGACATATCTAAGCCTTTGCATTTTACTTGGGCCTGGGAGTTGGGTCAAGTGGTCAGCAGGAAAATACCCTGTGTTATCATGATAAATATCATGTAAAAGAAAATACAGGCCACAGAAAGAGAGAGTGGGAAAGGAAGTTAAAGTACGCGATAGACTTGCAATAAATTTTTAGATTTTTTAGCTGAGCTGTTTCCTGTTTAGATTTGTTTTGAGTTTTCACTTTTTGTTTACCAAATAGAATATACTTTCTGTGGCAAACGAAGTAAGCAAAAGTAACCCCCTCCGACATCTTAAAGCACAGAGAATATTCCAAAATAGATGGGTCAAATGTATAAGGAATGACTGCAGACAAAGGCCATGCACACATGCATGCACACACAGGCACACACACTTGAACACATGCGTCACACACAGGCACACACACTTGAACACATTCATCACACACGTGCACACACACGTGCACGCACACACACTTGCACACATGTGCACGTGCACACGTGCACACACACAATTGGAAGGTAAATTAAACTGCTTGATCTTCACAACTTTCTTTTCTCGGGTTTAATGTAAAACTTACTGAAGAGCCAAAAACGCTGTCAATTTTTGAAATTTTCTTTGATTCTTCTCCTCTGACTTGGCCTGTAATTATTTTTCTATCTTAATCAGCTGTCCCAACGAATGGGTTATGCATTGTATAAAGACATGAACTAGAGCCACTTGGGGTAATTTGTATACACAGTCAAACAATTGACTAGGATTTTAACAGCATGGCTTAAAATACAGTTTTGGAATTATCTTAGTACATGAATTTTGCCTGTTCTCTCTATTCTGTTATCAAAGAAGAGAGTCAACAATGAGCCGGTTTGATTTGATTAAATTGGCATTATAAAGTATTATTATTATGATGGTACTTTTTACTGCCAACCTTAATTGGTATGGAGAAAAGAATTAGTGATCCATGTTGTTATTTATGCTCCCTTGAAAGAATAAAGCTGCTAACAGCTCACGTTATCTGCCACATACACCAAAGCTCACAAATGAATTTTACTCAACTTTATTTCACAAATATTTATTGAGTGCTTTTTATGTGCCCGATGCTGTTCTGGGAAATTGGGATACCTCACTGCGTAGTACACAGATAGCCCCGATGTCCTGGAGCTTATATTTTGAGGACAGAGGGGAACACAAATTGCAATGCATATGGAAATCACTATTAATATCAATGAAGATTTGGAAAGGCAGGATACTTCAATATGTTTTGATCATTTATTGATGTGTCTGCTCTTTAACAAATCCTCAGGACTTTCTAATTCTTTAAACAAAACAATTTTTGGGGGCCTTTGATACAAATAATCAGAGGGGCCAAATTTATAACAAGGCTATGAAGGAAATAAAAATGACACTGGACATACCTAAAGAAAGTTCTAGTTTCTTTCTCTCAACCTCAGTGTCACCGTTCTGAGCACCATATAGTCATGCATCTCTCCTGGACTGCACTGAAAAAGTACATGGTGGTTAGGACCATCTTCCCTGATTACCAGGCAGTGTTATCAGCATCCTACCACAGAATGCCTAAGGCAGTACTTACAAAGGATGAAGAATGATGCACCTTACTAAGTGTCTTAACACAATGCCTGCATTCAGTGAGCACTCTCCATTTATCTTTGGATGAATGAATAAACGAGTTAAGAAAAACAAATATTCAGCACTATTTGTACCATTCCCAGTTGACCTGCCTGTTGAATGTCCGGCCTCTCAGTCCAAGCTTAGTTTTAAAAGTAAAAATGTCAATTCCTCACTCCAGGACTGCACAGAGAACATTTCTTGCACATTCTAGATTCACCTAAGTGATTTTGGTGGATGTGTCTTGTTAAAATAAACAAATAAAATCCCTGTGCATTGATAATTATTAGCATATTGGTTATTAAATCATAATCAGGGTGCTCTTTGAGTACTATTAGTTCTGCAAAGAGGCTTAGCTTGTATATTTCAGAGTTAGCATAAGTATCCTGTCCTATTATTTAGAATAAATGAGTACTTAGTTCTGTTGAAGGATTAAGAAGTAACATAAAATCTCCATAAGGCTTAGCACAAATTTAATTTTTCTTCAGGTATCGTGGTTTTATTTTATATCTACAATTACTTATCTCCTCACCAAGCTTTATATTTATTTTTTGTCTGATAGAGTGAAGAATAACTAAAACTAAATGTTGCAAAGCAAGTCATTTCTCTGACCAGGATTGCAAATATCAAAGACCCGGCAACAGGGGGTGGAAAATGGAAGATGGAAAATCCGTAGTTGGTTGCACTGTCACTTGGCTTCAGCCTAAATCTCAGTTACGTGATCAACCACGCATGCGAACAAAGAAGACATTCTCAGAGGAGAGGAGGGATTTCTGATGGAAATCACAAAGAAAAAAGAATATAGTTTGAAAAAAAAGCAACAAGGTGGGTGTCAGGGCCTTGTGGGTTTTGCTAAATGGGTTGACACCCCCATCCTCTTTGCAGCAATTCTTTTCTTCCTAATCTCCAACCTTCTTTTTCAGAATGCATTAAGCCCAATCCAGAATCTCTTGTAAAGGAAAGTTTTGTATATTTTTGATGTCTGTGGGAAAGAGGTGCTCCTGCAGAGGCTGTATTTAAGAACATATTTTAGAAGCATTTTCTGGAGGGGGTAAATGGTTGTCACTCGCTTTGCCATTAGTTTGTTAGTATGAAATTCCACAACTATGTATTAGACACTTTTCTCATCTCTCACGGTTTAATATGTCTCTACACAAATTAGCTATCCAACTCTATCCAGCCAAAGAACATGGCATCTTCAAAAGAAACGTCAGGGGTATGAATGATAGCAGGTTGGTCCTTTGCCTTTAGCTACTGTTGTGAAGGAAGTAGGGAAATATTTTTACAGGTAAAAATATTAAAAACGATGAAAACTATGAGATAATATTCAATTGAATCAATAACATTACACTAACATGTTCAATTTACATTCACTGTGGAAAAAAAATACACTAAAGTGTGGAAAAACAAAATACCACAGCCCACCCAGAAAGGAAAAAATTTGTTTACTAGACAACACAGTCAGTGTTTATTCTACTTGTAGTTGGAAAAAAGCACAATTAACTCTCGGAAATTTTGTGAATCACTGTGATATATAAGGCATGTTAATAGATCTTCATTCAATAAATACACTGAGGGCTGAAGGGCTGATTTAACTCATTTGCATCATGAGCTAAATAGAATTATAGGTCTTGAGAACCTTGATATTTAAAACATAACTCTCACACAGTTACTCCTTCTTTTCTTTTTCTCTTATATTTACACTAAATACATTCACTTCCATCATGGTCATTAAATGTTAGGTAAGTAGTTGAAAATGTGAAGAATGTAAAATAAAATAATTAGAATGTATTTAATCCAACAATCAAATTAAAGCTGTTCATAACAGTTTATATATTTAATGTGTTGGGTAAGTAGAAGAAAGTCAAATGACTAATTCAAGATTTAACCCTTTCCAAGTGAGCTAGGGATTGGGAGTGGAGGCAGTCAGTGAAGGAATAGAAAGAAGGGAAAGGAAATGCTTTTTACTGTTTTATTCAGACACATACACAGGCACAAAAAGTTCTCTATACTCATGTAAATGGCCCCATGAAGCACTCTAAACACGCTGCTTGATTGCAAAATAATAACTTCCCGTTTTAGGTTTTAAGAATAAACAAAAGCAAAAACAAAATCTTTTAGGAAACGTCAGGGTTTAATATGATTTACTGTCCTTTAGTTTTTTGAGTTGTGCTACCACGCTGTAAAAAGTGTTGAGTGTCTATCCACTTCCTGACTCAAATTAGAACACTAACTACCGAGACACAACAAAGGAATTAATTGTTTCTGAATTGGCCTAAAGGTTAACTTCTCAGTACCGTCTGTTAACTTACAAATTTTAACGAAGGTTTTCCTGATATATATTGTAACATCAGTGTAGTGATAATTATAAATGTAGTGATAATTATAAATGTTTTGCAACCCAATGCAAAATCTTTTACAAGAGTCACCCAGTAGGAATCTTAATGTAAACATTTTCTATTATTTTTCTAGTGAGATTGCCTTCACCCTCCCAGGTATTTCAAATTAAGTTGGCATGTTACTTATCATAACTAAAAACATGAGAAATATCTATGTTGTGAGAAAAAGGAACATATAATGAATGTCATTGATAAATTTTATTTTTTGATCTAAATTTATCCAAACAATAATGTCAAAAGTAAACACATCTATCCTATATTACTGAGCAGAACAGAGCCTTCATCCCAGCTTCGCTATCTAAATCTACAGGTGTGGATAATCATTTCTTTATTGCCACTTAATATCTTTTGAGGTTTCTCATCAATTTCATTGGCGTTTACATTGAAAATCCTGCCACATGTTCTTGTTAACTCTTTTATGATGATGGTAATGAAATAAAGAGTAACATATGGAAGTGTAGTTTGGGCCAGTTACTCTTACAAGCACTTCACGTATATTAGATGACCTAAACCTTTGACTGTAACAAAAACTGAAGAGACAAGTGGAACTCTAATTGGTCCTTTTAAAATGTAAATAAACAAAATTGTCATTTTTGTAGTGAAAACAGTTGGAATTAGTCAATTTCATATGTTTCATCTCAATGTAAAATATGTATTCATTTTATTTGACTTTTAAAGGTGATAACACTTAAGTGTTATCCTATATAATAGGCAAATATATAGCCATGTAAAATTTCACAAACATGAAAATTTATCAAGGCAAGAGTTTTATTGGCCAATAAAGTTTGTTTGTGCCTTATTATTTTGTTTCATAAAATATTTTAGAATATAGCCATTTTATTGGTCTTTAGTCAGTCGGCATACATTGCTTATTAATGACTTTTATTCAAGCAACTAATCATCCTTTCAAATGAGATCAACACATTGTCATATTTTTATTGATCTCATGTTTACAAAATCTCCCCACTACTTAACAGGAAGATAATTACAAGTAACGTTAGCTAAAAGCTGACAGTAGTTTATTATGTCAGTAAATTGATGCCCAGAGTCAAAAGAGAAAGCCAACTAGATTCACATTGAGAATTATCTAGTTGTCCTAACATAGTATCGGAAAATAGGCTCGACACTGTGGGCACCAACCAATATTATTGACAAGGATGATGACGGAATTGATGCTGATTATTTTTTTTTCTCAATTATATTTTTCTTATCTTCATTATTAGGAATAAAATAGAATCCTTTCTTGTTTTCCAGCATGAGCATTTATTTCATCATTTTACAATATATAAAGCTACAGTTATACTCTAAGCTAAAAATACTAAAGTGACTGCTAATTCTAATTAAAAAATGCATCCAATTTTATAATTAGAAAGCAAGCCATAAGTAATTGAGTCAACAAAGCTTAATGGCATTTTAAGTAATTAGATTTGATCATCTGAGCAAAAACATTTTAAAAACAGAAGCTTGCTTCCTAGGAAAACTTAACATTGTCTCATCTAGGACAAATGTTTTAAAAATTTTTTAGCATATGCCCTATAAGTTTCAAAGACAGAATTTTCTATCATCAATCATTCTCTTGGCTAATAATGAGCCAATCTTAACCATAAAATATGCATCAGATTTGCTGCCCTCGCATTGAGAGTTTCAGGTTCTCCTCCTGCACTGATTACAGTATTGCCATACCTAAAGGAGAGGTCTTAGAAGAAAAGAACAGGGATCCATTAATCATGAATCATTACATTTTGTCAGTTGGCAAAGAAATACTTTGCTCATTTATCCTTTGAATGAAATTTGTTCTGGCTCAGGCCATTGTAGAAGGAAATTTTAAATTGTCTTGGCATCTTCGTACAGCAGTTTGTGTATGTGCCATCAAATGGCAGATGGGGGTTATTAATGGCAGATGAGTTTAGTTTGCAAGGATTTTTTTCATTTTTCTATTTGATCATTTTAATATTGAAGCTCAGATATGACTCATAGTATTGCTGTTTATATATAGATATATGTTTTATCTTATTAATGAAAGAAAAAGGAGAAATCTGGTAATGTTTATGTTGCCAGATACAAACAAGCTCTTTCTTCTCTGTGTCATAAACAAAATGGGCACATATTTCCTTAGTTTAAATATCCTAGTGGAACCAAATCATCAAAGTTTGAAAATATTTACAAGTGTGTGAAGACAATTTACTCCCAAACAGGAGTAAGCCATTGATAGAATTAGATGAAGGTCATAGTTACATCAATTTATGTTTAACAGACATTTGAGTGAGTTTTGAAAACCTGTGTTCTCTCGCAAATAAATCTGACATAAGTTTTATTGCGTTTACACAGCTTTAAATAGGGAAAATTTTGTATGATTTTACCATTAAACACTAAAAACTAATGTATGTAACTGAAATAATGGAGTATCCTATAAGCGTATTAATCAGTGGTGGAGTCTCACCTTATTGACTGTGCTTCTACAGTGGGATAGAAAAACGCATCGATCTACTAGACCAGGGCTTGGCCATCAGCAATCAATGCAGAACAGGAGGTATCTCTTCAAATACATACCTGATTTCACAGAAGTGGCGTAGGTGCTAGAGGAAATACACATATAAGTGTCTTATAATCTATAGAGTACTATAGGTGTGAAACCTACTTTTAGCCTAAAACCAACAGATGTAAGGACTTTATAAATTATCATTAAAATATTTATAATCAGTGTCCAAATGTTGGACTTTTTGGAAGTTGATGGTGAAAATTTCAACAAATAAAAACATAGTTTTGACTTGCTTTGAAGATGATTGAAGTATGTTAAGAATCATAAGTTGCATACTTAAAAATATTTCAGAACAAAGGAAAAGGAAATGGTATTTAAAATCACTCTTAAAGAAAATCTGTGACTGAATGCATCTCCCTAATATGCAAATGAAGCCTTAGCACAATTTATGCTTATAAGAAAGGATAAAATAATAAGCCATTGGTTTTCCTAAAAAGCCTTGTATTAGGAATTAGTGTCTACTATAAGAAACCTTTCAGATATTTTTTAGGGGAATATTTGTTTTTACAACTTGTGTCTTAACATCAACCAGTCAATTGTATCAGCATGTTCTTAATTCATCAGACACATTTTTATTGTGTATACTTAGTACATATTTTTATTTGAATATAATAGAAATAGCTAAGTTTAAATTTGGTAGCAGCCTTAAACAACAAAAAAGTGACATCAGGATAACAGTTAAAATGTTAAAACAAATTTAAGTACAACTCTGTCAATATTATTGAGGATTGATTGAAAGCCAATCATTTTCCATGATGACACACAGAATGCCACTTAAGAGTTTAAACCAAGATCCAAATACATCCAAGCTTCTTTTATGCTTTTTTTTCCCCTGGCCATTCTAATGTTGGATTCAGAATCAATCTGTCCATACTGCCACCAATTACTTCTTTATGGACATAATACAACTTTTTCTAGGATCTGGAGAAGAATAAGACTTTATGCTTATGAAGGATATGGTTCCATTATTACAGAAGATTTTGCTTGTGTTTCATAAATGATTATTGAATCATAACATGACCGTGAACCTAGACAGACCTATAAAGTGTGTGTTCCGATTCTTTTTACCACTACATATACTCCTAAAGTACTAATCCATGTGTGTAAAGAACTTGCTTATCTCCATATAAGCACAAAAGGTCAGGATCCAGCCATTACTTTTCTCTAGATGTAAGATGGTGAAGAAATATATATCACACCGGCTGCCGAAAGATAACTGAATCCCCCGAAATCTCATTACCTGCAAATGTACTGATAGTCTTCTTAAAGTGAAATAGCAGAAAAGGAAATGCAATGTTGCTAAAACTAGTATTGTGAATAGATATCACTACACTTTAATATTTATATCAATATTTCACACAGAAATAAATTTCTTTTATATTTGGGACCTGTTTTTTTAGATTACATAAATGATGAAATTATTTTCCTCTCCATGTTGGAGGCTATGCATATTTTCCCTTTACATAATTTTCTTTTTTCCTCTCTTTAAATAATGTAACCTTGACTTCCAGTCCTCCCTTGCTCCTCTTCCACAAGGTCTTGGGATGCTGAATTGATACAGGGATATAAACGTAGGGCCCCAGACACACCAGTACAAGTGAAACCCAGAATTATAGGAGTGATAATAATAACAAATAAATACTTGTTATATGCCAGGATCCGACATATTTTCCATAAACTCAATTTTTTAATCCTCATGATAATTCCATGAGATATTAGGAAAATGGCATGATCCTCCCATTTGAGGTTGAACCTAAAAAGTTAACCCTTTTGCTTCCTGGGTACCTGTAGAAAGAGAGTCTGCCTGAGAATTGTACTGACACAGAGAAAAGCTGAACTTTCCTCTTGAAAAGAGACCATGTTTTAATGACATTGTTTGATCTCCTGGATCTAAATGTGACAAAAGTCAGTCAATTAAAAAGCAAAATGAAGTGGTAACAATGTTCTAGGTATTACACAAAATAATTCTCTATATCAAATGCCACAATGAATGCAAAACTCGGTATCAATACTTATCGTTAGGGTCACTATACAAATTGAAAACAGCACTGTTTTTTCTAATACTATTCAAAATATAATGAAGATCAAAACATTTAATTAAAAAGTAAAACTTCAGTTAGCAGAATTCTGTTTGTGCGGGATTTTATGGCACGGACAAAGTCTCCCTGAGGCCCTTCAAGTCCCACCAGGTTCATTTTGAGAACACATGTGTTTGGTGCCTGCTATGAGAAAATTACTACAGAAAAGAGAGATGGTCAAGTCATAAATCTACAGGGGCCTGGTAGTGTGCAAATGAGCAAATTAAACCACGTTTTGAAAGCTCAGTTATGAGATCAAGAGGGACAAAGTTTTCATGGTACTTTCCAAGCTCCCGAAAGCAAATGTGACTGAAGTTTGCCAATTAAAATGTAAAGTGGATGGTGAGGGCCACAGTGAGGCAGAGAATACACTTCTTGCCAAAGTGTTTCCAAACATTATGCTTTTTTCAAAAAAGAAACCAGAATGGAAATTTTTATTGAAAATATTCCAATTCTTAAAAGTTGGTACTATGTATTTTTTAAATATTGGCACCCAAAGCCAAACCAAACCCACGACAAAAGTATCTTCAGGATGTAGGCTGCTAATAGTAAGGAATACAGACGTGGCCGACATTGTAAGTTACACGTTTACAATTTGAAATCTGTCTTTTCATTTTTATTTGTTTGGTTTAATTAATTATTAAAATAATCCACTGGAAAATCATCTTCAGCTTATAGATGAGAAAACAGAAGTCAAGAGAAGTTCAGTAAATTGTTCTGGTAATGTAGCTAAAAGATTGCAGAGTTTAAACTCGTGCTCAAATATTCTAACCCAGAATGAATTTGAAATAGATTTGAAAATTCGATACACAGTTTAAAGAAATCCCTGATATACCTTTATTATTTATCGATATATTCATTTATCTTGTTATACAACAAATATGTACTGGGGAAATGCTACGTGTCGGGCACTCTGAACACTGAGAAACTTTCAAATTAATGATGGTAAGGCTACAATGTGACAGAGGAACACTGGTTTTGAATCACATTTGTGATTATTATAGAAGCTTATGAAATTGCAGATGGGACTGGCAGAAAAAAGTTAAACTGAAAGGTAGAGGGTGTCGAATGCTGAAATAAAGGATTTTGACATGAGAATTTGAAAACGTGGCTTATATACTAAATTATCACAAGCATTAGTAGATATTTGAACGTTTTCATGTTTTTATCAAAGGAGTAAAATCAAAGAGTCTCTTAATCTGTGAGTTATGAGCGTTTATGAATGCCCTAATTTTTATTTTAAAAGTTTGTATGCGCACCTGCATGCAAGTGAATGCTTTTCTGGAGACAGGGCTGAGGATTTACACATATTTTTGAAAGGTTCTGTGACCTCAAGATTATTAAAAGCTAGATTTGAGTTTTTCCTTAAGAAAAGTAATCTAGAAGCCGTAGGGAAAGAGGAAACTACCAAAGGCCACTTGAGAGATGACTAAATATTGTAGTCCTGGTAAGAAGTAGCCTTAACTTTAGCTAAGAAAGGAGAATCATTTCCAAAGAAATTAACGCCAGTAAAACTTTATCCTTTTCCTCCGTCGCTTTCCTTCTTCCTTCCTTTCCCTTACTTTCTGCATTCTTGCCTTTGTTTTTCTAGCCCTATACTAAAGCCTTCACACAGCTTCTTGCAAGAACCAATTGTGGAAATATTTTCCAAACTGCTCAGTAATGTAATTTTTGTAGCTAGAAATCAGCTATGAATGGGAGCATTTACACCAATTAAAATGGAAAACACTAGAAATCAGGTCCCCCACCTGTAGAAATGATTGTTAAATATTTACAGGCATACAGCTTCTCTCTTCTTTCCTCCCTTCCTCCTTCCCTCCGTACCTCCCTTCCTTCCTTACGTTCCTTTTAAAATTTCCTTCCTCCTTTATTTATTTTCCAGTTTCTAATCCATAGTTCTGCTTGATTTATACAAGATTAGGAAGCAACTGGATGTGTGTCACATATGTTGAAAAGTCAATTTAAATAATTTGAATAATGTTGAGCACTTTTAACTAAGTTCTGTTTGTAATCATCTATATTTCATGCTAACCACCAATGAGGCATTCTATCTTCAAATGCATTTCAGTCATTTTCTGAAAATGTTTACTGCTTTGTAAATAATGCTTTGGCCTTGATTTATATTTTGATTAGTGCATTATCATATCACAGAATGTAAACATGTCTAAATAAATAGCTCTCAGTCTCTGAAAGAACAATGAAGTCAAAACACAAGATTTCAAGTCCTAGCTGTGTCACCTAATACATCTGTGACATTGATCAAGTGACTGCATCTTTTTGTGAATTAGTCTCTTAACAAACATGGATCACTAATGCGTTTCTAGCTCTAAAACTCAAAAACTCTGCAAGTCTGGAGCGTTTGACATAAATGCTTTTCCATATTACACAACATGTCTGTGCTGAAATAAAATATAATCAAACAATCCAGTACTTAATTTACATTGTCACTTCAGATATTATCAGTAAGAGGTAAGAGTGAGGCTACTGTGCATATACCACAGACTCTACCAAATTATATCTAAATGTGATTGCCTAAATGCCTGCACCTGCTTTGAATGATAATATAAATGCATAATATTTAATGCCTATGCATTCACTGGCCAATATCTTCAGTCTTATTTGCCAAAATTTCTGTGATGTTTCTCTCAGTTACATGTAATTATATGGCTTTCTGGGTACTCACTGTGGATTCTCATTATTCATCTCTTCTAACTTTCCTTCTCTGGAGGAAAAACGTTCCATAAAATACTTAAGAATCATGAAAATGAAAACATGAATTTTATAAAATAAATAAACTATGTATGTATTTGTGTATACATATATGTAAATAAGATGAAAAGATAAACGCATTGGAAGTGTTTCTATTTCATATATTTAAGTTACACATATGTCACAAAGGGCAGATTGACAATTACTAAAAGAAAAAACACAAAACTTAAATTGTGCTATCAATGGCCATCCGTTTTTTTCTAACAGTAATATTTTAAAGTGCCCTTTTCTTACTATATAAGCAAATGTTTTAAGAGAAAATAATCTATATTTACTTAAATGTGTATATTCATTATCTTTGGTTCCGTTCCTAAAATTAGAAAGTATTCTTGCCTGTAATTGAATGAAACATGCAGGCTTTCAGTATTACATTGTTGCTGTTACCTTTAATTCAATTATGTTAGTGTAGTAAAGAGTTTTATAGATTTACTGGGCATTATTATAAATGTCATTTAACTCTGATGTTGGACATTAAAATGTCAGTTTTTTGCTTTTAGGTTAATAAAATATTTTTACAGGAACAAGAATGGTGAAATCAAATGCAGTATATAAACCCATTTTGATATGCATATCATGTAATCACAGAAACTACTCCATAAACAATCTATTTAACTTGTTTCTCCTGACAAAGTTGTACTAGAAGCTCTTCCTTTTAGCATCATTATAGGGAGCAATATAGTCTTACTGCCTAGTTTATTCTATATCAGACAATTTCAGAATCTTTGAGGACTACGGAATCATTTCCTTCATTCCTACTTTGCTAGAGATACAATCATCTGTCTGATAGGATGGCTATTAGAGAAGATAGCAAAGTGGCTAAGGTATCTTCTGAGGCTGATAAAATATAGAGTGGCATCAGATAGTGACTGAGCATCATTATATAAAATTGGAATCCTGGACCCTAGAGACCTCTCACTTGATCAGGTGCATATTTATGCCTTCTTGCAATACTTACTTTCAAGATAGGACAGAAAGCTTTAGTCTGCCAGATAATTACAGATTACCAGATTACTTGTGTTTTTGTTAAGTGCATGAGTATAAGTGTAAACATTAATGTGTAAACATGAGGGAAGTAAAGATCACCTGATTCTGATGAGGCAGTTCTAGTCGTTTATAAGCAAAGTCAAGATCTCCTTCAGCCTCAATCACTCAATTAGAATGCCGGTGGTTGTTGGGGATGACTTAGTTCATGGCCACAGAAAAGCAAAGAACATGTACAAAGGAGGAAGAACTAGGGTGTGGGGGGAGAAGCATCTACAATAGATGAAGTAATAGAGAAAATTTATCAATCAACCTTTACTATATTTAATCATTAATTATATGGAGACAGACTATTTTATGTAATGGTCTGACTATTTTTGATGCTTTCCTGCTGGTACATGTTGAGTCCCGTCCCTCCCTCTTCCCCTTCTGCCTGTCCAACATATGGGAAACCTGACAAGGAAGCCTGGTGCTTCCTGTTTCAGTGATGGCAAGAAGTTCAAACAATATAAGCTCCTGTCACTCATGGGAATCCTCACCATGGGCCCACCCCCTAATCATCATAAAATCCCTAAAGCCAGTAACCTTATTTAGCTCTCTCAAGCCACCTTTGGACCCACTTAGAAGGTCTGCCAGGTTCTTCCTGGAAAGCCCTATTAGGTAAGCAATAAACCCTTTTCATACACTTTTGGTGTGTGTGCGGTGTCAGCCTTCTTGACATCCAAACCTCATTTTGGGCAGATTTCATCCTAAATCTATAAAGTGACTACACTGAAACATAAATTTGTAAGACAAAATCGATGACCAGAAGTTGGTAGACATTTTCAATAATTTCAAATGATAGATGAAGCCTAAATTACAAAATCATTGACTATTATTCTTTGCAATCATAGTAGTTCTTTTCATTTCTCTTTCAAATTTTATGTGATATTCTTGCCAGTGGAGATCCTGATGAATATCAATGCTTTGCCAAGAAATATTCCTACAACATTTAGCAAAATGACATTCTTAAGGGAGAAAACTTACCATTTTCCTTGTATATTAGTATTTTTAAGGCTGCTGTAAGAATTTGGAACAAATTCAGTGACTGGAAACAACAGAAATTTATTCTCTTGCTCTTCTAGAAGGCAGAAGTCTGAAATTTAGTTTCTATATGCATGGAAGGTAAATTTGCTCTGGAGGCTCTAAGAGAGCCTAAGAGTCTAAGGGAGTTTTTTGTTTGTTTGTTTGTTTTTGTTTTTGCTTGTTTTTTTTCTCTTTGTTTCTTGTGGCTGTTAGCATCCCTTGGCTTTGGCTGTATGGTTGTATCTCTTTCTGTTCTCTCTCTCTCTCTTCTTCTCTCTCTTTTCTTTTTTTTTAGACTGAATCTCCCTCTGTCACCCAGGCTGGAGTGCAGTGGCACAATCTAGGCTCAATGGAACTTCAACCTCCCGGGTTCAAGTGATTCTCCTGCCACAGCCTCCTGAGTAGCTGGGATTACAGGCATGCACCACCATGCCCAGCTAATTTTTGTATTTGTAGTAGAGACAGGGTTTGACCATGTTGGTCAGGCTAGCCTTGAACTCCTGACCTCATGATCCACCCAATTCAGCCTCCCAAAGTACTGGGATTACAGGCATGAGCCAGCACTCTCAACCTCTGTTCTTTTTTATATCACCTTCTTCTTTGCATGTCTGTGTCCCCCTCTATGTATCCCTCTTATCTTCTACTGCCTACCTCTTCAAAGGACACTAGTAATTACTTTTATATCCCCATAGGCAATCCAAGCTAAACTCTGCTTCTCAAAGCCTTAACTTAATCACATATTTTTCCATATAAGGTAATATACACTCTTTTACCATATAAGGTAGTATTCAGAGGTTCTGTGGATTAGGATGTGGATATATATTTTGGAGGGTGCCATTAGTCATTCACAATACCTTGGCTAATATTAATATATACAAAAAACTGAGGAAGCCAATGCCAAGTTGATACAGAGAACATCTGGACCTCCTACTTCATTAAGTTTATGGGGAGAATTCAGTAAATGTGAAGACAAACATAACAATGAACATGGATTTACCCACATGATTTCAAAGCTCATCCCACCTGTTTATGACCTTTGCCATACTCTTTGATCATTGTAATGTACCATCTTGTATTCCCTGTATAAACCATGCATTTCTGCACCCAGAATCATTTTAGAACAGTTCATTTAGCTCACAATATCCTTCTATCATTTAATGTTCATATTCTATTATCCTGAATGATTTGTTAAAAAGGCAATTGCTTAATCAAGTCTGACTAAATTATAAATTAACTAAGGAAATAAGTTCTGCAAGTCACATTTTTCCAGTACCAACATAATTCCTTTTACATACTGTTACATAAATATTTAATGAAGTGATGAGTTGAAAGTGTCAATTTTTCTCTTGAAGCTACACATTCATTCCTGGACTCCTTCCAAAGCACTCCCTGTCTTTGATTTTTATTCATGACTGCCAGATTTCCTATAAGACTGGATGCTTCTCATACTTGCTATTTAGGCTGATTACTGGATCATTTTAGGTTGACTTAGAGTTTTCTGAGTCCTCAACTTGAAATATGTGTTGTCTGTGTCTGTCAGATTACTCAGCATTCCCCTGTAGGACTCTGACCCGATTCTTTCATTCTAAGAGTCTGAGTTCTCTTGAATCACAAAAAGTTAAGTTTTCATGTCATCTTTACATCTTCTGCATATTCCTAGATTCAGATAGATGACATAGATTGGCCACCTTTGCTAGTGAGGTCAAATTGTGCTGTATCCAGCTCTTTGAACTTAGATCCCAACTGCTTGTCATGAAAAGAAATAGGGCAACACTTTTAAAAACAGAAACACAGAAAATCCATTCTTCCGTCTGTTGGGGAAAATTGGATGGCCATGTTGAGGCTAGAAGAGGCTGTGTAACAATACCTTTCTCCCATTGAGAACAATCCTCATTTGTGTCATGAGCTCCCTAAAGGAGGAGCTGTGTGGTGCTTTTCCTGTTGTGCAGGTTGTAGAGAAAAGCATCCTCCTTGCCACAAATAGTGTTGGGTTCAGATAATCTGGGACCAGTTTTCTCCTATGCTGCTGACTTACCTTATAACTTGGGAACGTTACAGACTATATCTTGTTTTCAATGTCCACAGAGAGTTGGATTCAAGGATAGAGTCAGCACTGTTCATGACTATTGTTTACACATGACATAGTTTCATTCCATTTACTTCATCATAGACTCATTAAATAGGTAATGTACCAAGCTTTATGCTCTATGTTGTGATAACATAAAGGAGACACAATTGCTGCACTAAAGGAACTCAGTTCCTCAGAGCCCAGTGAAGAAGACAGGCAAGTAAGCAAATTATTAGTAGCATAAATATTGTGGTGAGCATTGTTCAGGTTTTAGTATCAGTGCATAGAAAGACACAGTAGATGCCATGAAAAGACAAAGAAAAAATAGGGAACACATTTGGGATAAGAAAATACTTGGAGAAAGATTGGCAAGGGATCTGAAATTGAAGACACAAAGACACTATTCAGATAAAGGAAGCACAGGGACGGATCTCAGGCAAAGCAATAGAATATACTAAACTGTGGAGGCAAGAGACTATGATACATGCAGAAAACTAGTATATTCATTTTTAATTTTCCAACAAATATTTATCGATCGCTTATACTCCAGATTCTAGTTATGCAATAATTTATAAGGCAAACAGTCTGTGTCATCACAGATGGTACAGCTGTGTTCAGAAGACAATTGCAGCTTATGACAATTACTGCCAGCTGTCAGTGCGAGGACTCGAGCCTGCGAAGAGATGAAGCTATGGAGGGTGGGAGGGACAGAAGTACAAAACCTGATCTGCTGTACTAAGGGACTTACATTGCATTCAGTGGGCAACCATCGCAAAGCCGTGATAATTGATTGTAAGCAAAGTGAGAATGTAATGAAATTGCATTTGTAAAATATCACTCTGTGGCTATGAAAATAACAGATTGAAAGGAAATATCACTAGAGAACTGGAAATTTATTAGGAAACAACCACAAGAAGCCAAGAACTGAATTATGGATGTTAATGTAAGATACTGAACACAAAGTTATTTTAAGAGAACATAAAGGAGTGGACTCTGTCTTGCCTGTAGTGTCATAGAAGAGTCTGGCATAGGTGACAGATTTTACTCATTTGTTTATTCAATAATATTTATGGTTACTGCTAATAACCTAGTACTACAGAGCTAATATACATTCTAACCATATATAAGCAAAATAGACAAAAAATTTAGCTTGTACGAAACTTCTATTCAGTTTAATGGAAACTAAACACAAGCAAGATAAATAAGTAAATTATGTGATTAACTTATGAGTATTATAGAATATAGTGAAGGGAAAGGAAAATTGCTACTGACTGGAGGAATGAAAGTTTTGATAGAATAATCAGGGTAGGCCTTGTTGAGAAGGTGATAATTGAGCAAAGACATGAAACTGATGGGAAAGCAAGTCAGAGGTGTCTTTAAAAGGATGCCATGCAGAGGGAAGAAAGGTTTGCAAATGTTTTGAGGCACAGCATGTGCCTGGTATGTTGAAGTAAACAGCAGTTTGAAGGCCAGTGTAGGCAAAACCAGGGACAATGAAGCAGAGTGAGACGAGCTGAGCCAGAGAGGCACGCAGGAGCCAGACAAAGCAAAATATCCAAGGCCAAGGTGAGAAGTTTGGCTTGTTTTCAGATAGGAAAGATTTCGTGCCAAAAAGTGACCCAAATATACTTGCATTCTAAAGGAAACATGGCGTCGGGTCTATCATAAATAAGCACAGAAACCAAGGCAGACATGCAAAAAATCAGAAGAGGTGAGAGAACATTTCAAGGTAAGACCTGGCTGTGACTGGAATGCAGCAGCAGCAATGGAGGTGGTAAGAATTCATTGTGTTCTGGGTATAAATGGAAAGTAGACCAAACAAGATTTGTAGTTACATTGAATGTTCAATAATATTAACTTTGTATACTAATGTGAAGATACAGTGGAGAGTGGAGAAATAAACTTGAAATAGCAGGGAAAACACAGGTAGGAGAATTGAGTGCACAAGAAAAGAGTATTTCTTTAGATAGATAAGTTTCATCTTTAGAAATGGATTAGAAGGCAGGAGCATGAATATTGATGGTTGTAGGTAGAGGGGTGGGTTTCTGTGAATTCGAGAAAGTTCTAATGATGTCACTTTCCTTAATGAAACAGGAGCTAGTCCATTCTCACACTGCTATAAAGAAATACCTGAGACTGGGTCATTTATAAAGGAAAGAGGTTTAATTGAGTCACAGTTCCACACTGCTAAGGAGGCGGCCTCAGGAAACTTACAATCCTGGCAAAGGCAAAGGAGGAGAAGGCACCTTCTTCACAGAGCAGCAGGATGGAGTGAGTGCAAGCAGGGGAAATGTCCGATGCTTATGAAACCATCAGATCTCAGGTCTCATGAGAGTCGCTCACTATCGTGAGAACCACGTGGGGAAACCACCCGCATGATCCAATTACCACCAGCTGGTCCCGCCCTTGCCATGTGGTGATTATGGGGATTATAATTCAAAATGAGATTTGGGTAGATGAGACACAACCAAAGCATATCACACTGAAGTGTCTAAGTTGTCTGCGGTATATACCCTGGGGTTCATCGTCACATGCAGAAAACATTAGGACACAGACACACACAAGGAGTTTAGGAGTGGAGGTCTAATAGGCAGAAAAGAACAGAAAGAGAAACAGCATTCTCTACACAGAAAGGGTCCCCAAGCAGAAAGGACTGGCTGGTGGCAAATGCACCAGATTTTATAATCCAGTTTGAGGAGGGGGTGTCTGATAAGATTGGTTTGATCAGGTATGACCTTTGTATAGTGCAAGGGGAAGGCTGGTCATCACCCCCTAATCTCATTATGCAAATGGACTTTCCAGTTGATAGGTGCCATCTTGTCTGCTTCTTACTGTACAAGTTCCTGGCAGAGGAGGGAAAATGGAGCCACCATCTTGAACACGTGTACTTCCTAGTTCCTGCGAGCATTCACCTGTGCAAACTCCCAGCTTGCTTATCTACGTTTGCAGATTGACGTTGCAGGTTGCTCTTTGTTAGACAGTGATTTGGGTCTGCTTTTCCTTAAAGAGAAAAGCCTTACCGAGGACTTCCACACCCTTACTATCTGCCTAAGTGATTTCTTCTTAACTCTTGTATGAATACATAGCCTTCTTTAAAAAGTGGCAAAATAAATAAATAAGTAAATTTATCTTCCTTGCCACACAGCATTAGAAGTGCACTTGATTTTTCTGGTGAAAGAGGCAAAGTTAAGTCAATAAAAATGGTTGTTTTCTCTAAACCTGGACAAAAATATGAATATATAAGGAAACATGTTAACGTATAACCAAGAACACAGTCAAGCAGCTGTGAAGATTGGAAGAAGTGGCACTGAAGATGGGGCTCTATTGAGGGAAGTGGTAATAACTTACCATAGAATTTAAACTGGGTTTTGGTGGGGAAGCAGATACATCTAGGGATGAAAGAGAGAATGAAAATATTATGAACTCAGTGCATTTTGGTCCCAGCAGATGTGAAGTATCAGAGACAAAAAGACGTGAAAACTGGAGAAGTGGTCATAGAGTTGCATGCCTGACTTTGGGAGTCTGGTTGGGTAACACTCTATGGAAGGGAGCATTACATTCTCAGTATTTCCAGTGCGAACCTCTCTCTCCCTATGATGCAGCAATCATGGACAAAAGAGTGAATTCAAGTGCGACAAAACGGAAGAGAATTTGTGTGAGCCACAAACAATCATCTGTTGTTTTAATGGCATGAGAATTAGGGAGTGTTTGTTACTGCATCTAACCTCAATCATGACAGGGATAGCCACTTAGCAGTTATTGGCAACGACAAAACTCTATCGAGTATATCGCTGAGGACCTGACGTAGGTTGGAGGACAGCATTCTTGGAATAACTGAATTAAGGGAAGTGCAAAGACTAATGTGTCACCAGCCTTGTTGATCTGTTTGTTGAAATCACCAACAATTAAAACTAGGGAGGGGTTACAGAGTTAAAATCATTAAGAAATAATGAGGAGTACCATTGGGGGTTGACAGATGACTGCAATAATGAGAGATTGTGGAATATATAGTCAAATAAGAGAGACTCAAAGAGTGATGATTTTTAGGAACAGAAGAATGAAACCAACCTGACTGCAGCCTCAGAGTAAGAAGCACATGGAAGAAAACAAAGCAACCATTTTTGAGAGAAATGCAGGGGAATCGTGGTCCTCCAGGCAAGTCCACATTTCAGTTGAAGAATGGAGGTTAAGGGAACTTCCAGAGAAGATGTTAATGATGTCAGTGTTTTTGCTGATCATATACTGTAAGTTCTGGAGGATATAGAAGAATTTTAGGGCTTTGGGTAGAGAGAGAGGTCAAGATAATAAAACAGATGTCCTTAATTAAATGGTAGTTATAATATAAGACCTAAGTGGTGATTTCAGAGACTAGGATATCTGATTAATTTATACAAACAGGGATAAAAGGCATATATGACATGACTCCTGATGAATTAAAAGCACATAATTTTGATGAGGATTTCAGTGTCAAGCAGTTGGGGAATAAATGTTCAAAATCTCTTTCATTGCTCCAAATAGAATTTGGTGACTGGGAAGGGGCAGTCTTTCTCTAAGCAATGAACAATAGAAGATGTTAGGAAAAGTGGTTTTAGACCTGCTGCCTGAAGCTCTCACTGAACCCTATTGACGGAGGTAAGGAAATGTGAAAAGGTAGGTTTGCTTCTAAAATGCTCAGACTGCCTTCTAAACAGAGGGAATGTATAGAGAATTGTTATAAAAAATTGTAATAGATACAACACATTTTAGAGATAAGAAAACTTTGGAGTTATTATACATCTTTGGAAGAACACACATGTAAAAAGAAAATTCAGAATCTGAACTGCATGCTTCGGTTTAAACATCTGTTCTCTCTCCATATTTCTATGTCTCATGAATCCTACAAAATTAGTCCTACTGTGACTTCTGGAAACGTATTTATTTCTTCTTTAAATACAAACAACAGTATTTATGCTACAGCCATTATAGAAACTATTAACATGGTAAATGTCTGTGCTTTGTTGTCTACAAAAAAACGTGTTTTGTCATGGTCATGGGATGGCTGTAGAGATGATTTACATAAGACATGCTACCTAAACTTGCTGGTTGACATTAAAGGTTTTGCCTAATAAACAAATTGAAAATGCCAATAATGATTTTCAATAGATGTGAGAATGTGAAGACTAAACAAATTCACTATGGGCCAGATTTCCCCAGGGTGTTATTAACCCATATATCCGCAGCTGAAGATAGATAAAGAGGAGGCACGAGGCAGCAAATCAGCGTCGTTCTAAGCATTGAAATGAACTCTAAAAGAAAAGCCAGGCAGTAAATTGTGACACTTTCCCCTGGGTGTTTAGTATGCATGCAACTACATGATACAGAACTATATCACATCTATATAAAGAACAGCCTATGCCTGTGAAATCATGTATGGCAAATTGGTATTTAGGCGTGGTATGAAATATTTTTCCAAGCAGCAATTCCTTAACTATTATTTCAGTGTACATTCTTCGCAGTGAATATTTTACCTAAGCTTATAAACAAGAGAATTTTATTAAAATTTATTGCTGAGACAAATCACAAAAATACTTTTATTTAAAAAAATATAAAATGTACAGATTCTGCAAAGGCTAATGAAAATACTACTTTAAACTGATGGCTTCTTTTTTCCTCATTGCACACATCACCAAGGCAATCCTATGAACATCAGCATTATTCTTCAAGGTTTTACTACCGTTTTAGTAGGTCAATTTAGGTTTCCTGGAAATATGTTAACTTTATAATTCAATTAATATGAAAATCCATAGCAAGGTATTTGATTAAAATGTGTCCCATACTTCCCATATGTGTATATTTTCTTTCTCTGAATCCCTTGAAGGAAGATTAATCTTAGAAACTTTCAAATTACTTTTAGCTTTTGAATTTTCATTTTTTCAACCAATTAACAAATTGGAGAAGAAAAAAAGTAAAATGAAGTTCCTTGTTAACACATATGTGTTAACACATGTGAAGCTGTTAACACATATTTAGAGATCATTTGAAATTTAAGTGCCCTTGTATGGTCATGGAAAGCATCTCTGAACATCTGTGTTCCACATACTCGGAGACAATGAACATGGCAGGTTCACCTGGCTGGGGTTTAGATCTTATCCATACTCAATCCAATGCCTCGGGTGCTAGTAATGGCCTTCCAGTTTGCAAAGTCCTTTGCAGACATCAAGGCTTGCAGTGGAATGAAAGAGTATCATACAAGTAAAGAAGCAACATGTTAGTCAGAGAGAGAGCATATTTTGAACATTTGGTTACATGTTTGTATTTTATTTTATACCATTTTGTATTTCATAAGACAGCCGCACATGGCCTCACTCAAGGAGGAAAGGTGACTTGGTGTTCTCCTTTCTCAGTTAGGACAAACGTTAGAGCAGTTTATGTTCATGAGTCAACTGTGCCAGAATCACCAGAAATACTTGTTTAGGATGACCATATAACGCATCTTCAAATCCAACACCCTTTTCAGAGAGAAACGGGGGCTTTGATAATTAAGCCAGGAGAAAAATCTCATCAATTATGCTTTAGTGTCACCTTAGCTAAAATGGAGGTTACCCATTCCCATTGTAGATCAGATAAATAAAAACAAATGCTTGTCTTAATAGAGTAGAAGGAATTTAATATTTTCAGTATTCTTTCAGAAAAGGGAGATAATTTGAAGAGGAGAAGAAATATTCCGAAGGGGAATTTCAAAATTACAGCAAGTGGCTAAGGGCTATGGGGTGCAGCCCACATGGTAAGACATGCCTGACAATATTGCAATTTAAGTTATTGCCAGTACTAACTGTAATATGTATTTCTCTTCTTTGCATCTAAATATGAATTAAAATTTTTTTCAATAGTATATTAAGTAATATATTTTAGAGAAGTGGCACATTAAGATAAAAAGAAAATGGGGTAGAATCCAAAATTCAGGAAAATGGCAAAGAAACTTTTTGAGACAAGATGCAAAGCGGAAATTGTGAATGTAAAGGAAATAGGCAATTGGAAAAATATATGTGCTCAATAGAAATGTACACCTCCTCAGCACCATCAACAGAAGGCCAAGGGGTAAGTGAGTGTCTCATAACATATGGAGTAGGAACCATTGTAATAAAGGTCCACAAAAGTCTCAGGGTCTTTGGTAAGTTGTCACTTGCGTAAAACTGATTTTGTGAAGAACATGGTCATGCATAAAACTTTTTGTATGATTTTATGAAGTTAAATCTCCATTAATGGTGAGAGAGATAGATTAGAGCAATAGAGATTAGGAAGACAAATCAGTGTAACATTGTGAAATATATATTTGGTCCTCATCCTCTTGTGTACAACTTGTGAAATCTCTAGAATCTTCAAAGTGATGTCTGTTTGTTTGCTAATGAGATGACTACTGTCTGGAATTCTCTACAGAGCTTTGGGATGGGAGCCGGCCACCAGAAAAAACATGTCAGGATTAGAGGGTTGGGACTTGCAGTCCCATACCTCAACCGTCAGGGAGGGAACACGGGGGTGTTAAAGGACATGTTGACCACCAATAGCCAGTGATTTAATAAATTATGCCTATGCAATATTGCTTCCATTTAAAACCTAAAAGGATTGGATTTGCAGAATTTTAAGAGAGCTGAACATATGGCGTTCCTAAAGGGTGGCACATGAGAAGTATGGAATCTCCAAACTCCTTCCCCTATACCTTTCCCTATGCATCTCTTCATCTGTATCCTCTGTAATATCCTTTATAATAAACCTGTAAAAATAAGTAAGCATTTTGCTGAGTTCTGTCAGCCACTGTTGCAAATTAATCAAACCTAAGGAAGGAACCCTGGGAACTGGATTTACAGCCGGCCTGTCAGAAGCACAGATAAAGCAACCTGGGGTTTGTGACTGACATCAGAAGTGAGGGGTAGTCTTTGGGCTGAGCCTTCAACCTGTGAAATCTGAGGCTATTCCCAGGTAGACAGTGTCAGAATTGAACTGAGTTGAATTGAACTGGAGGGAACTGGCATCTGGTATCTGTTGCAGAATTGATTGTTAGCTTAAGGTGTGGGGGTAAACCTCTGCACCTCTGGTATCAGAAGCATGTTGTGAAAGTGTAGTAGGGGAAACTGAGTTTGTTTTTCTCTACTCTGTCAGCAGCTGCAGAAATATGAATGAATAGAAATAATTTGCTGGGAGAGTATGACCAGAATTTATGGTAGAAATAAATATAATTTTCACATAAAGATTGATATGAGCATCTCTACAAAATTCAAATAAAGTTATAGTACATGAAAACTAATTAAATGTGGATTAGAGAACATAGAGTCAAATAACTATTTTTTTTTAGATTTAAATGAACATGCTCATAATTGTTTAGGTGATAGGCAAAGATACCTAATCTCTCAGTGCCTCACTTTTCTTATCAGTAATTTAGTTATTGAGTATTGTAAATTATTTGTAACAGTACTTGCCTTACACGTCATTGTGTTAATCATATATCTGTATCATATATAGGTACACACACACACACACACACACACACACACACACATTCAATATAATACAAAGCTAAATAAAATACTGGCTGAATGGCTGTGAATGTGTGGTTGTTTTGTTGTTATTATTATAAAATGATGCATCACAAAGGTGAATAATACTGTTTATGTACATTTGTCCAGCCCTTATTATGTGCCAAGACCTATCTCAACATTCTATAACAATTATCTTGGTAAAGTGTATTCAGTGCACCTGTGACCCCAACTAATCATTTTGGAAATCAGTAAATGCCTTTGGTCATAAAGAGGCCTGGGTAAATATGAACAGATGAAAACACATCCATCTGATTTCCTTAGAAAACAGCTATAACACATAGGGCTCCTGCTAGTACAGCAGAGGCATTTCCCAACAGAAGAGAAATATACTATACCTGGCGGACTAAACTTCTCTACAGAGACCAATGCATTTCCAATAGGTCAACCTCAAATATGTCTCTCCTCATTCATCTATCTCTTTTTGATATTTTTTTTGTTGTGTTTCTGAATTTTTCTTTCTTTCTATTTTACATGCACAGCTCTTATGCTTACAGCGAACATTTTCCTCACATAGGAAACCTAGCTTTAATCCTAAGGCACTCTCAATATATACGAGTTCTGTTAAAGTACTGAAACATGGTAATGTCAAGCATTCGATGCTCTGCACCACCCTTATCATCCAACATGTACTGTTACAAGGTAATTGTAATAATAAAATCCTATGCCATTCTAAATCATCGCTTGCCATGTGCCATTGGAAATAATACACAAAATAAGATATTTATCATTTCCTAAATGACTCATTGGGTCAGTGTTTTTAGACCACAAAAAAGACTGGCATAAAACTATTTAGCTGTGATGCCAAATGTGAATGACTTGTGACAGCAGTCACTGGTGACAAATGATACTGTCAATGCAACCCATGATAATTACCTTTGTATCCATGAATGTATATAAGTTGATATTCAACTGACTATTACACAAAAATCTCTTCGCATTCTTCAGCTATAGTGGGAAGCAAGGCGCATGAGCTGCAAAAATCTGTTGATCCAAACTATGTTTTGAAATAACTACTTGAGATTTTATTGACCCCAGCTATTATTTAGTGTCCACTCTATGACTCCAACTGCAGCTTTTTCTCAGAAGGCTCAATGAGGCTGCATTATAAGTTCCTTATCTAACGGGGTGATGCAATGAAAGGCGTTAGTATAACAGATTAAGGAGGGCATGTCTTATAAAAGCAAATCACTAACCTTTCACGTCCGCTTCTGCACTTTGTGTGCTACAGTGCTCCCTACATATTAAAAACAGTGAATCAAATGGGGCTGTTACTGCAAGGGAAGATCAATGTGGTTTTTTTTTTCAGATTCCCACAGATAGTCAAAGATACTCACTCAATACATTTTTATATGAAGCTCTTAAATATCAATATGAATTATATGTATCCAAAGGGGAGGCCATATTAACCAAGAAAAACTTTAACCAATGCTGACATTCAGGAGTTCTCCTCATAGCCATCATGAATAGAAATAGTACGTTACAAAATCAGTCCCAAAGAAAGCCTAAATTTAGACTTTCTAAAAAAAAAAGAAAGAAAGAAAGAAAAAAACTACTGATAATTTAAAATGCTAATATTGTTCCTAGATGTTACATAACATATACCACACCAGCAATACCACTACCAAAAATAAAAAGGCCTTTCAAATTTTCAAACGTTCCCTCCGGTAGCAAATTATAGAAAAGTTATAATTTTCCAAAAGAACTAGAAATTCTTTTAGAGTTTAAACATTGTGGACTGCTTTCTTTTATATGAATGTTTTCAATATGCCCATTTCATTATATCATATTCTTCTAAGAACAGATAATCTTCAATCCTCTAATTCGGAGAGGGACTGATATTAAATCCTTAGTCTCTGTTATAAAAGTGAAAAGTTCTATAAATCTCTAGGGTCGTAAAATTAAATATTTTACTTTTCAGATGTTAATGATTACTTTTATAGGATTAATGTAATGTTTTTATTAGGAGCTTGAAATCATCTGTTTCAAAGGCTCTTACATCATATTATAATTTTTATATATCTATAAAATCTTTAAGTAGTCAATTCAGCAACCATTATGATGAAGCATACTGTATTTGCTACATTAAATCAACCTCCACTTTTAGAGAGGGTCATTTTCTCTTCCTGAATAGTTCTTCCTAGTACAAGCATACCTCATTTTATTACACTCAAAATTATTGAACTTTGCAAATATTGCATATTTTTTTTTTTACAAATTGAAGGTCTGCAGAATCCCTCTGTCAAGAAAGTCTATGAAAACCACTTTTTCAACAGTGTGTACTCACCTCATGTCTCTGTGTCATTTAGTAATTCTTGCCAATTTAAAACGTGTTTTCATTATTATTTCACGTGTCATACTGATTTGTGATTGGTGATCTTTTTCTCCTATTGCAAATGTTTTTGGGTTCCCCATGGACCACATCCATATTAAGATGGCAAACATAATCAATACATGTAGTGTGTGTTCTGACTACTCTGCCAACCAGTTATTCTCTTAGCTTTGTCCTACTCGTTGGCCCTCAGTATGTCCTGACAGGAAACTGTATTGAAATTAGGCCAATTACTAACATCACGATGGTGTCTAACAGTTCAAGTGAAAGGAAGAATTGCACATCATTTACTTAAAATCAAAAGCTAAAAAGATGAAGCTAAAGATGAAGCTTAGTGAGGAAGTCACACTTAAGTCAATATAAGGTGAAAGCTAGGCCTTCCATGCCCGTGAGCCAAACTATGAATGCAAAGGAAAACTTCTTGGAGGAAATTAGAAGTGCTACTCCAATAAGCACATGAATGATAAGAAGGAATGACAGCTTTATTGCTGATGTAATGTTTTAGTGGACTGGATAGAAGATCAAACCAGCCACAATATTTCTTTAAGCCAAAGCCTAATCCAGGGCAAGTCATCAAATCTCTTCCATTCTATGAAGACTGAGAGAGACGAAGAAGCTGCAGAAGAGGCTGAATCTAGCAGAGGTTGTTCATGAGATTTAAGGGAAAAAGCTTTCTCCATAGCTGAAAATTGCAAGCAAAGCAAAAAAGTGCTGGTGGAGAAACTATAGCAAGTTATCCCAAAGGCCTACCTAACATAACTGATGAAAAGTGGCTACACTAAACAATAGATTTTTAAACGTAGAAGAAACCACGTTTTTTGGAAGAACGTCACCTAGAGTTTTCATAACTAGAGAGGAGAAATCACTATCTAGCTTCAAAGCTTCAACGAGAAGGCTGACTCTCATTTTAGGGGACAGTGCAGCTGATGACTTTAAGGTGAAGCCAATGTTCGTTTACTACTCTGACGATTCCAGCCCTTAAGAGCCATGCTAAATCTACTCTGCATGTGCTCCATAAATGAAACAGCAAAGCCTGAATGACAACACATCTGTTTACAGCATGGCCTTAGACCTAGTGCTTAGAAAGACTTTTTGAAATGATTACTTTTCATTTACAATGCACCTGGTCACCAAGAGCTTGGCCAAAGATGTACGAGGAGACTAATGTTTTCATGCCTCCTAACACAGCGTCGATTCTGCAGCCCATGGATCAAGAAATAATTTGACTTTCAGGTCTAATTATTTAAGAAATATATTTTATAAGGCTACAATTGCCATAAATAGTGATCACAGTGATTCCTCTAATGGATCCGATAAATTGCTTAAATCCGCGAAATAAATTGGAAATCTTCTGGAAAGGATTCATTCTCCTAGATACTTAAAAACATTTGTGATTAATGTAAGAAGGACAAATATCAACATTAACAGGAGCTTAGAAAAAGAGGATTCCAACCCTCACGGTTGACTTTGAGAGGTTCAAGACTTCAACCGAGAAAGTAACTACAGATCTGGTAAAAATATCAAGAGAACTAGAATTAGAAATGGAATCTGAGGATGTGATGAAACCACTATAACCTTGTGGTAAAATTTGAGCAGCTTAGGAGTTGCTTCTATGAATACCTAAAGCAGCGGTTTCTTCAGAGATGAAATCTATTTCTAGGGAAGATGGTATGACCATTATTGAAATGACAATGAAAATTACATAACTTGGGCCACATCCCTTGAGTATGCTCTTTCCCGGATGCATGCGACAATGTGAGGAATGAAGTGGAACGTGTCTGGTGTGTGGCTGCGCCCTGGGCAAGAGCCACCACGGACAATGATTTGAGTAAATTCTGGAGAAATCCTGCCTCTACTGGTGCCTTTGCAGCCAGGCAGCTGTGAAGCGTGAGCTAGAGTGAAGCAGAAATCCAGGAAGATGAGCTCCAAGAAGGTCATTAGCGAACCAAGACCGAATCGGGATATTTCCCCCCAAAATGACCTAAGACATTTTTCTCTCTAGAAAATTTCAAAGATCATTCCATGGCTCCAAATTTAAAATAACTATGTGTTTTATTCAACAGAGAGGGCAGAGGAATTATGTGGACTTTTTGGTTAAATATGCAAAGATTTCTGCACATTCCAAAGATGTTAGAATAAATAAAAATGACTACTTGCAGTACTTGGATATGAAAAAAACACGTGAAGGAAGAAGTTACTGAGTTCCTAATGTTTTTGCAGCATGCTGCAAAGAATTACGTGCAGGATTATAATATGCTTTCTGAGAATGCCCATCTCTTCACAAAGAAAATGTGCAGAGCTTGCATTGAGCAAGTGAATAGGAATCCAGATTTGATACTCTCCATGAGGTCATCAGTTTAATGGGATTCTTCCCTTTCAGAATGCAGATGGGATTAAAGTTAGAAAAAAACTCTTCTTGCACTGGGCAGTGCAAAATTTGTGAAAACAATATTTCCCTCAAGGCCTATAAAGTCGTAGCTCTCAAAAGACAATATATCTACCACTGAAATGCCAGAACAAACAGCTGAAACTATGTATTATAATATTTGTAAAGATCCAAATGCAGAGAAGCTTGTTTCAAGGTATCACCCTGAGGCAGCTCTAACTAGTCAATCATTATTTACCTTATTAAATTATCATGAACCAACATACAAGGAACGGTGGGAAATTCCAGTGCTTATTCAAGTAATACCTGTTGCAGGTTCAAAGTTAGTTAATGTATATTAAGTCACCGCTTCCCTGAAAGAAAATAACTTTAGGAGAGAGAAATCAAATCTTTCATGAAGTTCCATACAAATTTACGATGCCCGAAAATACATCTGTTACAGTCTCTGATTCTTGATGGACAAACCTGAAGAGTTTATGTCTGAAATGAGCATGCCTTGTGAAGTCAATGAGTGCTGAAAAACTGAGACTTGAAAACTTGTATCTGATTTTGATGATGATGTCACAGAACCCTAAACTTTTGGAGTAACCATCACTAAAGCACCAAATTCACCACATCCAGCAAGTACTTCCACAGTACCCAACATGACAGATTCTCCTACAGCCCCCAAGGCAGGAACTGCACCTGTGGCCCCAAGTACACTAGACATTTCTGCTAATTCTAGAAGTTTATCTCAGATTCTGATGGAATAATTGCAAAAAAGGAAACTGGTCACTGGTATTGATGGAGTGAAAAAATAAAGATGATCAGAAATTTGAATCATGTGGTGATAAGGCATCAAATTCTGACAAGTCTTTGATGCAAGATAGTGACTTGAAAACATCTGATGCCTTACAGTTAGAAAATTTTCAGGAAACTGAAACTTATAACAAAAACGATATGATTATTGATGCAGTACATGCTGATGGTGAAAGACCCAGTGTTCTGGAAAACCTAGACGACTCAAAGGAAAAGACTGTTAGATCAGAAGCAGCTAAAACTGAAGATACAGTTATCTGCAGCAGGGATACAGATGAGGAGTGCTTAATCATTGATACAGAGTGGAAAGATAATAGTGATGGAAAGACAGCTGTTGTGGGTTCTAGCTAAAGTTCTAGACCAGCTAGTCCACATTCATTCTAAGGACAGGCTTCCATAGGAAACCAGAATAACACAGCTTCTAGTCCAGAAGAGTCATGTGTTTTAAAAAACCTATCAGACAAGTATATTAAAAATTTGATCCAGTTGGAGAGATTTTAAATATGCAGGATGAGCTCTTAAAGCCAATTTCCAGAAAAGAACCCAAATTGCTCTTACTAAATTTAGAAACTTCTGAACAGCCTTCTGTTTCTGAGCAATTGTCTGTTCCTTCAGAGTCCTCTAGTTGGCAGAAATCTGGATGGCCTTCTGCATTTCATGAGCATAAACGATGACTGCCATACGAACCTCAGGACTATGTTGAAGATACATTGGAATACGTAGCTCCTCAGGGAGAAAGTTTTGTTCATAAGCTATTTAGCCTGCAAGACCTCTTGTGATTTGTGTGCTGCAGTGTCTTGTCCAAGTAGAGACAAGACCGCATTCTAAAAAATGGAAATCAGAAGACAATTTCCAGTTTATGTACTACCAAAAGGAGAGTATCAAGCTTGTTACAGAGTTGAAGCTCTGACTGAAAGTGAACTTTGTCTCTTATGGATTGAAAGTTTATTGCATTCCAACAGCTCATTTTATGTTGGGCAAATTGATGCATTTACTTCAAAGCTTTATCTACTGGAAGAAATTACCTCAGAAGAATTAAAAAAAAGCTTTCAGTACTCAAGACTTCCAATATATTTAACATCCTCCAACACATTCTAAGGAAATTAAGTAGCTTGCAGGAAGATTCCTACTTGTTATCTCATGCAGCAGAAGAGTCTTCACTTCTGATCTATAAAGACTCTGCTACAAATGTTACGAGGACATCATACAATTTGTATAAAACACACTTTGGCTTTCTCGGTGTACCTTCCAGGCTTTCAGTTCCCTGGGTCACATTAGATCCCAGTCTGTTATTACCACATCATATCCATCATGGAAGAATCACCATGATGTGTTTTTGCACCTTAATCACTGGATGCCACAACACAACAAAAGGTTGGTGGAAAGAGAAATATAACTTGTATTTTTTCACCTAAATCAATGGATACCACAACACAACAAAAGGCTGGTGGAAAGAGAATGCCTACACACAGCCACAGGAATCCAGTTTCCATAGAAACCAAAAGCAGTTGTTTGCCTGCTCAGCAAGTTGAAACTGAAGCAGTGGCTTCAAATAAAAGTAACTTGAGGACTGTACCATGAAAAATTAAATTTAAAAAATTGTATCAATTTTAAATTTAGAAAAGTTTGAGGGGAAATATGAGTAGAAGATCAGTAGGCAAGAGGCACATCTTTCTTGCAATATCCTTGAGAGTCATTAGAGTGCCTTGAAAAAATATGTTGGCTATGCAAAGGGATGTTTCAACTCAAATGGAATGTTATACTTTTCACCCTTAAAGTTTGAAGAGGATGTCGAAGTGTTTTAACATTATCATGGCAGGGAAATATATAAAGAAGGAAAATATTTTTACAGTAGACTTTTTAAAAAAACTATAACTAGAAAAATAATTTGCTTTTTTATCAAGAACAACACTTATCATTATGTATTATGTTAGTTATATTGCCAGTCTGTTAAGACTGACTCAAAACATTAAATATTGCCACTTTTGAAGATAATTAAGAGCATTGCAAACCTTGTTTCTGATCCATTTTGACTGTTTTTATATACTCTTAAAATGATGAATGCTGCAGGTTAATAAAGTTAATTCCTTTGAAAAATTATGTACAAAGAACTAAAACAGATTCACAAGAAGAAAAAAACATCCAAAAGTGGGCAAAGGATATGAACGACACTTTTCAAAAGAAGACACATATGAGGCCAACAAACATGAAAAGCTGTTCATCATCACTGATTATTAGAGAAATGCGAATCAAAACCACATTGAGCTACCACCTCACGCCAGTTAGAATGGTGATCATTAAAAAATCTGGAGACAACAGATGCTGGAGAGAATGAGGAGAAACAGGAACACTTTTACACTGTTGGTGGGAGTGTAAATTAGTTCAACCATTGTGGAAGACAGTGTGGCGATTCCTCAAGGACCTAGAAATAGAAATTCCATTTGACCCAGCAATCTCATTACTGGGTATATATCCATAGGACTATAAATCGGTCTACTATAAGGATACATGCACATGAATGTTCATTGCAGCACTGTTTACAATAGCAAAGACCTGGAACCAACCCAAATGCCCATCGATGATAGACTGGACAGGGAAAATGTGGCACATATATAACATGGAATATTATGCAGCCATCAAAAATGATGAGTTTGTGTCCTTTGTTGGGACATGGATGAATCTGGAGGACATCATTCTCAGCAAACTGACACAAGAACAGAAAATGAAATACCGCATATTCTCACTCATAGGCAGGTGATGAACAATGAGAACACATGGCCACAGGGAAGGGAGTACTACACACTGGGGTCTATTGGGGGGAATAGGGGAGGGACAGCGGGTGGGGGTAGCTGGGGAGGGATAGCCTGGGGAGAAATGCCAAATGTGGGTGAAGGGGAGGAAGGCAGCAGAACACACTGCCATGTGTGTACCTATGCAACTGTCTTGCATGTTCTGCACATGTACCCCAAAACCTAAAATGCAATTAAAAAA
>CAUYOR010036928.1:0-34361 GCA_963573925.1 Callimico goeldii | reverse complement strand
CTCGGCTCACGGCAACCTCCGCCTCCTGGGTTCAGGCAATTCTCCTGCCTCAGCCTCCCGAGTAGCTGGGATTACAGGCACACGCCACCACGTCCAGCTAATTTTTTGTATTTTTAGTAGAGACAGGGTTTCACCATGTTGGCCAGGCTGGTCTCGAACTCTTGACCTCAAGTGATCCACCACCCCACCCCGCCCCTCTCAGCCTCCTAAAGTGCTGGGATTACAGGCATGAGCCACCGTGCCCGGCCCTTAAGTGTAAATTTAAATCTTGCTTTTGCCTTGCTTTAGATTCTAGACTCTAGATCTGTGCTATTCAATATGATACAGACCCTAGGACTAGAACATTCTAGAACATTCTAGGACATTTTAGAACATTCTAGACCTGTGCTGTCCATAATACAATAGTTGACCTCTCTGGTCTAGAACGGTCTACATCCCATATGGTAGATGGGCTGCAGTCGAGAACACTCTAGATCTGTGCTGTGTAACCCAGCAGCGGACCTCTGGGCTAGAACATGCTGGAATGCACTGTCCAATATTGTGGCCATTAGTTACATGGGATGCTTTAAGTTTAAATTTCAATTTACTAAAACTAAGTAACATTAGAAATCAGTTTCTTGACTGGGTTCATGCCTGTAAACCCAGCAGTTTGGGAGGCTGCAGTGGGAGGATCACTTGAGGTCAGGAGTTCGAGACCAGCCTGGCCAACATGGCGAAACCTAAAAACACAAAAATTAGCCAGGCATGGTGGCGGGCGCCCGTGATCCCGGCTACTTGGGAGGCTGAGGCAGGGGAATCGGTTGAACCCGCGAGGTGGAGGTTGCAGTGAACCAAGATGGTGCTTCTGCACTCCAGCCTGGGTGATGAAGAGACTGCCTCAAAAAATAAGTAAATAAGTAAAAATAAAGAAATACACATATATATATAGACTGCATGTTGAAATGATAAGAATTGGGGGCCGGGCGTGGTGGCTCACGCCTGTAATCCAAGCACTTTGGGGGCCAAGGCGGGAGAATCACCTGAGGTCGGGAGTTCAAGACCAGCCTGACCAACCTCATCTTTAAAAAAAAAAAAAAAAAAAAGAATTGGGATATACTGGTTTCAAATGAAATGTATTATTAAAATTAATGTCACCTGTTTCTTTTTTTTAATTTTTTTTTTTCCCCTTGAGATGGTGTCTCGCTCTGCCTCCAGGCTGGAGTGCAATGGCACAATCTCAGCTCACTGCAGCCACCGCCTCCTGGGTTCAGGCAATTCTGCCTCAGCCTCCTGAGTAGCTGGAATTCCAGGCTCCCACCACCATGCCTAGCTAATTTTTTGTATTTTTAGCAGAGACGGGGTTTCACCATGTTGACCAGGATGGTCTCGATCTCCTGACCTCGCCATCCGCCCGCCTCAGCCTCCCAAAGTGCTGGGATTACAGGTGTGAGCCGCCACGCCCGGCCGTCTTTTTTACCTTTTGAATATTGCTCCTGGAACAGGTTAAATTATATACGTGGCTGACATCGTGTTTCTGTTAGATAACAGTTCCTGACGTTACCTGCTCCTTGTCTTCCTAGGCAAGGCCTCTCTCACCCAGACCCCGTGGACACTGGGGCCTCATCATTCTCTGGGGTGGGGCTGTCCCGGGCTCTGCAGGGTGCTGAGCAGCGTCCCTGGCCTCCACCCACTCCACGCCAGGTACTCCAACAAGTCATGACAACCACAAATGTCCCCAGACATTGCCCAGGGCCCCCTGGGGGCAGGATCACCCCTGACTGAGACCCCTCCCCAGATTAGGGGATTCCACAGACCCCAAAGAGACTCTGTGTCCCATGACCCTCTGCCCTGCTGAGGTCCCAGGAGGCTGCACACATTGAAATCCACACCCTGAGTGGGGAGGGAGAGAAGAGGTGAGTCCCAGGAGATGGGGTGCCCCTGGTTTACACTGTCTGCCATGTCGGGAGCTTATTCTGGGTGTCTGATGTGAGCCGGACGAGAATTCAACTTTTTCCCCAAAGAAATGAACACAGGATCTCTCCCGCTGGGCACTGTGGACATTGGGGCTGAATTGCTGTCTGGGGCGGGGCCATCCTGGGCACTGCAGGGTGCTGAGCAGGGTCCCTGACCTCCACCTGCTCCATGCCGGGAGCATCCCCTCCCCAAGTGGTGACAATCACAGATGCCCAAGACAACAGCCAGTGTCCCCTGGAGAGGGCAGGATCACTCCTGTTGAGACCCCCCCTTACCTAACCTAGCCCCCTTCGCTAATTGACAGAGGCCCCCATGAGTTCCCACTCCACAGCGCACTGGGCATGTTCCAGCCCCATGTCTTGGTACATTCCGTCCCCACCCACCCCCATCTCCACCTCCATCTGTCAAATCCTTCCATGACATTCACTCCTTCAAGAAGCATCCCTATCACCAGGTGCGGTGTCTTGGGCTTGTAATCCCAGCACTTCCGGAGGCCGAGGCGGGTGGATCACCTGAGGTTGGGAGTTCGAGACCAGCCTGGCCAACATGGAGAAACCCCGTCTCTACTAAAAATGCGAAATCAGCTGGGCCGTGGTGGCGCGTGCCTGTAGTCCCAGCTACTTGGGAGGCTGAGGCAGGAGAATCACTCGAACCTGGGAGGTGGGGGTTACAGTGAGCCGAGATCACACCATTGCACTCCAGCCTGGGTGACAAGAGTGAAACCCTGTCTCAAAAAACAAAAAAATGGAAGAAGAAGAAGGAGAAGAAGGAGAAGAAGGAGAAGAAGGAGAAGGAGAAGAAGGAGAAGGAGAAAGAAGGAGGAAGAGGAGGAGGAGGAGAAGGAGGAGAAGGAGAAAGAAGGAGGAGGAGGAGGAGGAGAAGGAGAAAGAAGGAGGAGGAGGAAGAAAGAAGAAAGAAGAAGAAGGAGAAGAAGGAGAAGAAGGAGAAGAAGGAGAAGAAGGAGAAGGAGAAGAAGGAGAAGAAGGAGAAGGAGAAAGAAGGAGGAAGAGGAGGAGGAGGAGAAGGAGGAGAAGGAGAAAGAAGGAGGAGGAGGAGGAAGAAAGAAGAAAGAAGAAGAAGGAGAAGGAGAAGAGGAAGAAGAGGAAGAGGAAGAAGAGGAGGAAAAAGAAGCAGCAGCCGCCACCGCCACTTGTCTGCCTTTAGGAAATCATCCACACAGGCTGCCTGGTTCTCCTTCAGGACGCTGTCCTGGGTCACCCCGACATTTGGCCATTGCCTCTATGGTCACCCCTGGAGTGAATTCAATGGTGGCTCCCCAAAAGATAAGCCCAGGCTGAGCACGGTGGCTCAGGTCTGTAATCCAAGCGCTTTGGGAGCCTGAGGCGGGAAGATCGCTTGAACCCAGGAGTTCAAGACCAGCCTGGGCAACACAGGGAGACTCCGTCACTACAAAAAATAAAAAATTATCCAGGCATGGTGGGACGTGCCTGTAGCTTCAGCTACTCAGGAGGCTCAGGCGGGAGGATCACTTCAGCCTAGGAGGTCGAGGCTGCAATGAGCTGTGATTGCACCACTGCACTCCAGCCTGGGTGACAGAGCAAGACTCTGTCTCTAAAAAATATATATATATATATATATATTTAAATTATTATATATAGTATATATTATAGCCCCAAATCCTAGCCCTGGGGACCCATGGATGTGCCCTTATTTAGAAACGAGGTCTTTTGCAGATGTAATTAAATGAAGGACCTTGAGATAAAATCATCCCGGATGCAGGCTGAGCCCTAAATGCAATGAGAAGTGTCCTGCTAAGAGAAACGCAAAGGGGTTTTAAGAGACGCAGACACAGGCCTGGCGCTGTGGTTCACACCTGTAATCCCAGCACTTTGGGAGGCCAAGGGCGGAGGATCGCTTGAGAACAGGAGTCCGATACCAGCCTGGGCAACATAGTGAGACCCCTGTCTCTACAAACAAAATTTTAAAAATCACAGGGCCGGGCACAGTAGCTCACACCTGTCATCTCAGCACATTGGCAGGTCAAGGTGGGCAGATCATCTGAGGTCAGGTGTTGGAGACCAGCCTGGCCAATGTGGTGAAACCCTGTTTCTAGTAAAAATGCAAAAATTATCCTGGTGTGGTGGCGGGCACCTGTAATCCCAGCTACTTAGGAGGCTGAGGCAGGAGAATTGCTTGAACACAGGAGGCAGAGGTTGCGGTGAGCCAAGATCATCCTATTGCACCCCAGCCTGGGCAACAAGAGCAAAACTTCGTCTCAAAAATAAAATAAAATTGGCTGGGTGCGGTGACTCATGCCTGTAATCCCAGCACTTTGCGAGGCTGAGGCGGGTGGATCACCTGAGGTCAGGAGTTCGAGGCCAGCCTGAACAACATGGTGGAACCCCGTCTCTACTAAAAATACAAAAATTAGCCAGATGTAGCGGCTGGCGCCTGTAATCCCAGCTACTCGGTAAGCTGAGGCAGGAGAATCACTTGAACCTGGGAGGTGGGGGTTGCAGTGAGCCGAGATCGTGCCATCGCACTTCAGCCTGGGCGATAGAGCGAGACTCCATCTCAAAAATAAAATAAAATAAAATAAAATAAATCAGCCAGGCATTGTGATGTGCACCTGTGGTCCCAGCTACTTGGGAGGCTGAGGTAGGAGGTGGAGGCTGCAACAAGCTATGATCGCGCCCCTGCACTCCAGCCTGGGCGACAGACTGAGATCCTGTCTCAAATAAATAAATGAATAAAATTAAAATGGAAAAAATCGCCCGGGTGCAGTGGCTCACGCCTGTAATCCCAGCACTTTGGAAGGCCGAGGTGGGCGGATCACTGGAGGTCAGGAGTTCGAGACCAGCCTGACCAACACGGCGAAACCCCGTCTCTACTAAAAATACAAAATTAGCCAGGTGGTGTAATCCCAGCTACTAGGGAGGCTGAGGCAGGAGAATCCCTTGAACCTGGGAGGTGGAGGTTGCAGTGAGCCAAGATTATTGCAGAGAGCCATTGCACTCCAGCCTGGGTGATGAGAGTAAAACACCATCTCAAAAATAAAATGAAATCGCAGCCAGGCACGGTGGTGTGCACCTGTGGTCCCAGCTACTTGGGAGGCTGAGGTGGGAGGTCGAGGCTGCAACAAGCTGTGATCACGCCCCTGCACTCCAGTCTGGGCGACAGACTGAGATTCTAGCTCAATAAGCAAATAAATAAGAAGGAAATAATCAAACCAGGTCCTTCCCCGTGTGAACCTCTGCCCCAGACCCAGTCATCCTTGGAACAAAATGTAAGCTGCTCCCTGCGGTGTCCTGTCTCTGCTTCCTCTTCCCCCCTCTCCTCCACCCACTCTCCCCTCACTGTCCCTCACTCACTCTTCTGACCTCAGTGGTCCTCACAGGCTTTGGGCGTGGTCCAGCCTCAGGGTTTTTGCACTGGCTGTTCCCTCTGCCAGGACACCCTTCCTGCAGAGAGTGCATGGCTCCTCAGAGAGGCCTTCCCTGACCACCCTAAACGGAACCCCCCGCCAGTCACAGTCTGCTGGCTCATGCTTGGAACCCCAGCACTTTGGGAGGCTGAGGTAGGAGGGTCACCTGATCCTAGGAGCTGGAGACCAGCCTGGGCAACATAGTGAGACCTCAAAAGTTTAAAAATTAGTGGGGCGTGCCATGAGCTATGATTGTACGACTGCACTCCAGCCTGGGCGACACAGCAAAACCTTCTCTCAGAAAAAAATAATGAGGCCAGCTGTGGCGGCTCACATCTGTAATCCCAGCACTTTGAGAGGCCGAGGTGGGTGGGTCACCTGAGGTCAGGAGTTTGAGATCAGCCTGGTCAACATAGTGAAACCCCGTCTCTACTAAAAATACAAAAACTAGCCCGGAGGGGTGGCACATGCCTGCAATCCCAGCCACTCGGGAGGCTGAGGCAGGAGAATTGCAAGAACCCGGGAGGTGGAGGTTGCGGTGAGCCCAAATCACACCACCGCACTCCAGCCTGGGCGACAGAGTTAGACTCTGTCTCAAATAATAATAATAATAATCGCAATAAAGGAAACCCCCATCCTGAGTCATGTCTCTGACAGTCACCCTGTTTCTTATCTCAGTGGAGTCGTCTGCAAGTCATCTCACGGGATGGTTTATGTTCTGTTTGTACTCTATCCTCCTCCTGCCATAAGCCAGATGCTCAATAAATGCTGAAAGAATGATGGGGTTTGGAAGACCCAGCCCAGGGACTGCCCTTGAGGGGCTCCCGATTTGGAGGAGTCAGAGCCAGACACAGACACCCCGAGCCCTGAGAGGTCAGGGATGAGCAGGAGGCGACGGCCGGGTGTTACCTTGAAGGGAGGGTAGAAATTCTCCAGGCGGGAAAGGCAGTTGCCCACAAGTACTTTAGGGCCTGGTGCCCTGGCTGGGTCGTCAGTGTCTGGGGAGTGGGACATTTCTAAACTAAGGATGCCTGGCTGGGTGCGGTGGCTCATGCGGGTAATTCCAGCACTTTGGGAGGCTGAGGCGGGCAGATCACTTGAGATCAAGGGTTTGAGACCAGCCTGGCCATCGTGGTGAAACCCCATCTTAAAAAAAAAAAAAAAAAAAAAAAAAAAGGGATGTCCAAGGACCAGAATATAAGGGCTTAATATCTCCAAAAATCGCATCCACTTTGCACCTTTCCTTTTTTTTTTTTTTTTTTTTTGAGACAGGGTCTCGTTCTGACACCCAGGCTGGAGTGCAGTGGCGCGATCTTGGCTCACTGCAACCTCCACCTCCTGGGTTCAAGCGATTCTCCTGCCTCAGCCTCCCAAGTAGCTGGGACTCCAGGCCCCCGCCACCACGCACAGCTAATTTTTGTGCTTTTGGCAGAGCTGGGGTTTCACCATGTTGGCCAGACTGGTCTCTAACTCCTGATCTCAGATGATCTGCCCACCTCAGCCTCCCAAAGTGCTGGGATTAAAGGTGTGAGCCACCGTGCCCGGCCCACCTTCATGTCTTCACATCTTCTCTGCAGTCTGGTCAGGTGGAGAAAATACTACCCATATTGGAGGTAGGGGAAACTGAGGCTTTGGGGAAAGACGCTTGCTGAAGATCACACAGCTTGGGAGAGGGGAAGCTGAGATTTGAACCCGGGGGAACAAAGAGGTGGAAGTGGGGAGGAGGCAACAAACAAGAGTAGGATGTAGAGGCCATGGGGTCTGGGGGTGGGGAGGAGGGGGGAGGAGAGGCTGATGCCCAGGGACTGAGGCAGAGAACTGGTTCATAAAAAGTGGAGTCGGGGCGCAGTGGGCTCAATGGCTCATGCCTGTAATCCTAGCACTTTGGGAGGCTGAGGCAAGTGGATCACCTGAGGTCAGGAGTTCAAAACCAGCCTAGTCGATGTGGTGAAACCCCATCTCTACTAAAAAAATAGAAAAATTAGCCATGCATGGTGGCTCGTGCCTGTAATCCCAGCTACTCAGGAGGCTGAGGCAGGAGAATCGCTTGAACCTGCGAGGCAGAGGTTGCAGTGAGCTGAGGGTAAGCCACAGCACTCCAGCCTGGGTGAGAGTCAGAGAGTCTCAAAAAAAATATGGGGGTGTGTGTGCCATAGCCAGTTTGAGCCCCATTGTGTCTGGAGGCTGGGACTGGGGATAGCCACAGGAGTCACTCAGAAGGTGACCAGTCGCAGAACTGGTGACGGGAGCTTAGCATAGCATGGGGCAGATATAGGTGCTTGATAAAAAATTGTTGGATGGATGGCCAGAAGGTTAGATGAGTGAATGGATGTGTGGGCAGATGGGAGGATAGATGGATGGATGGATGGATAGGTGAACCAATAGATGAATGGGTGAAAGAATAAGTGATGAATGAATGGATGGATGGAAGGGTAGATGGGTGGACAGATGGATGGATAGATAAGTGGGTAGATGAGTAATGGACAGATGGATGGGTGAATGGATGGATGGGTGGGTGGATGGATGGATGGATGGATAAAAGGGCAAATGGGTGAACAGATGGATGGATAGATGGGTGGGCAGACAGATGAGTGAATGACTAGACAGATTAATGGTAGATGGATAGATGTGTGGGTGAATGGATGGATGGATGGGTGGGTGGGCAGACAGATGAGTGAGTGACTAGACAGATGAATGGTAGATGGATAGATGTGTGGGTGAATGGATGGATGGATGGGTGGGTGGGCAGACAGATGAGTGAGTGACTAGATGGATGAATGGTAGATGGATGAATGTGTGGGTGAATGGAGGGATGTGTGGCTGGATGGGGGAATGGATGGATGGATAATAGATGTGTAGGTAGGTGGGTAGTGGGTAATGAGTAGTGGGTAATGAGTGGTGAATGAATGGATGGATGGGTGGATGAGTGAGGGATGGATGGATGAATTGATGGGTGGGTGGGTAGATGGACGGATGGATGGATGGATGGGTGGGTGGGTGGATGGATGGGTGGGTGGATGGATGGATGGATGGATGGGTGGGTGGATGGATGGATAAAAGGGCAAATGGGTAAACAGAAAGATTGATGGATAGATGGGTGAGTGACTAGATAGATGAATGGTAGATGGATGAATGTGTGGGTGAATGGAGGGATGTGTGGCTGGATGGGGGAATGAACAGATGGATAATAGATATGTGGGTGAGTGCATGGGTAATGAGTGCATGGGTGATGAATAGATGGATGGGTGGATAAGTGAGTGATGGATGGATGGATGAACTGATGGGTGGATGGATGGATGACTGGATAAATGAATGGAAGAATGGATGAGTGTGTGAATGGATGGATGAGAGGATAGATGGGTGGATGGATGGATGGGTAGATGGATGGATGTGTGGCTGTAGGAGAGGATGGGTGGATGATGGAAGTGTGGGTGGGTGGGTGGATGGGTAGATGAGTGAGTTAATGGATGGATGGGCAGGTAGATGGATGACAGGTAGCCAGGCAAGTGGGCAGATAGGTGACAGGTGGATGGAAGGGTGGATGGATGAGTTTATTGGCTGGCCTAGGGAGAGTAGGCAGATAGAGAAGGACAGCCCCTCAAGACGGATGCAGAGAAGGAGCTACTGGTGATTGTGACTGAGTCTCCTCATCTCAAAGTGGACTCAGATCTGGGACACCAGCCTGGCAAGATAGGGCATGAGGCTTCATGGCTCTCGGTCCTTCCACCCTCTTCCATCTTCCCTTCTGGCTGCCAACAGAGTGCAGAGCCCCGCCTTGGCCCCCAACAGGAAGAGAACAGGTTCCAAGGTCCCTACAGCCTCAGACAGTAGAAGAGAGACTAGGTTTGGGTCTCAGTTAACTTCATCAGGGAAATGGGGACAAGGGAATGGGGGAGAATTGCTTAGCTGGGGGACTCCTTAGAAGTGCTGGTAAATCTCCATGTATGTACAGATTTCTCTGGACAGAAGGGCCAGAGCTTCCACCCAGGACCTGATACCATGCAAAAAAAACATGGTCCACTAAACTCAGAGGAATTAGGCAACAGCACAGGGGCTGATCACTAGCACAGGGTCTGGTCAGACCATGAAGGTCCAAATCCCCACTCTGCAGCCTGCAGGCTGCCTAACATTAGACAAGTCCAGTACTGAGCTGGTCTGTTCCTCTAGTTCCTCCCTCCACCTTTTCCCACCCTGCTCTGCATCCCTGGGCTCCTGGTGCTAGAATATGGTAGAAACGATGGTGTGCAATTCTGAGGCTAGGGCTTAAAGGGCACTGTGAATTTCTCCTTGATCACTCTCTGGTTATGCATTCTGGGGGAAGATGCCATGTTGTGAGGAAGCTCAAGCAGCACTGCAGAGAAGCCCACGTGGTGAGGAGCTGAGGCCTCCTGCCAACAGCCACCAGAGGAGGCCAGCTTTGAAGCAGACTCCTCAACCACAAACTCCTGCTGACATCTTGGCTGTAACGTCAGGAGAGACCCTGAGCCAGGATCATGCAGCAAACTCACTCCCCAATTCCTGACCCCTGGTAGCTGTGAGATAACAAACGCTTATTGTTTGAAGTCTCTATTTGGGGGATAATTTGTTATGCAGCAATAAATAACTAATACGGTCCTCAGGACTCTGCTGCGCCCCTGGCGCTAATCTGTATGGACTGACTTGCCCTCCAGCTTCTCTAGTTCGATTGATTGTTTGGTTGTGGGGGGTTTTTCGTGTGTGTGTGTGTGTGTGTGTGTGTTTTGTTTTTGTTTTTTTTGGAGACAGAGTCTCGCTCTGTTGCTAGGTGCCAGGCTGGAGTGCGGTGGCGCGATCTGGGCTCACTGCAACCTCCACCTCCCGGGTTCAAGCAATTCTCCTGCCTCAGCCTCTCGAGTAGCTGGGATTACAGGCATGCGCCACCATGCCCAGCTAATTTTTGTATTTTTTTAGTAGAGACGGGGTTTCACTATGTTGGCCAGGGTGGTCTCGATCTCTTGACCTCGTGATCCACCCACCTCAGCCTCCAAAAGTACTGGGATTACAGGCGTGAGCCACCGCGCCCGGCCATGTTTTTTTTTTTAATGTTTTTTTTTTAAGCTTGTGGTTGGTTTGGGGAGGCACTCGCAGAACGTCCAAGGTGAAGAGTGAATTCAGGGAATTTATCCGCAGACTCTAGATCACTTTTGCATATGCTGTTCCTTCTGCCTGCTGTGCCCTTCCATGCCATCTTTCAGGTTTCTTCTCAAATGTCACCTCCTCAGTGAAGCCCTCCATGATCACCTCCTCTACAGACTGCTGCCCCACCCTGCCCTGTTATTCTCTTCCAGTGCTGAAGATCAGAGAGGTTAAGTCACTGGCTCACTGTCACACAGGAAAGATGGGGCTGAGCAACGAGCCCACAGATGTGGCTGCCAGACCCCACACTCTAACTTGCATCATGTCACACCCAAAAGAGGGGTTCCCTATTCTTCAAGACGAAGCAGAGGCCACCCACATGCCCAGAACCTTCCCATGCTCATTGAAAATCAAGTCAAACTCATGCGATGACCTCAAGAACCCCTGGGAGGCGTATGTCAGATTTCCTACAGTCAGCCAAGCACAGATGGCTAAGAACACCCTGATTTCCCTGAATGCTGAGAGATCCCTGAGAATGCCAGAGGGAAGGGTGAGCTCCGTGCCCCAGAGCTCACAAGGTGCGGTGCCATGGCCCACTGTGGTTGCTTCAGTCTCCATCAAGAGGCATTGCCTGGGGACCTGGACTGGCTGGCTCAGCGGGATGGGGGACTCCTTAGAAGTGCTGGTAAGCACTGGGGGCAGGGACCTCCTTCACTGGGGGCAGGGACCTCCTGCCCACCCGAAGTGTAATCCCAACACTTTGGGAGGTGAAAGCAGGAGGAGTGCTTGAGCCAGGAGTTCAGGATCAGCTCAGGAAACATAATGAGACCCCATCTCTACAAAAATTTAAAAATTAGCCAGGTGTAATGGCATGCACCTGTAGTCCCAGCTACTGAGAAGGCCATGGTGGGAGGATCACCTGACCCCAGAAGATGGAGTCTGCAGTGAGTCGCTGCAGTCCAGCCTGGGCAACAGAGCAAGACCCTGTCTCAAAAAAATAAAAGTAAGCAGAAACTCATCAGAGACAGCATCAGAGACAGGAGGCTGCTCCTCTACAGATAGAAATACTAATCAAGAAGTCCCTGTGTTGTCCGGACGCGGTGGCTCATACGGGTAATTCCAGCACTTTGGGAGGCTGAGGCGGGCAGATCACTTGAGATCAAGGGTTTGAGACCAGCCTGGCCAACATGGTAAAACCCTGTCACTACTAAAAATACAAAAATTGGCTGGGCGTGGTGGTGCGTGCTCGTAATCCCAGCTACGCAGGAGGCTGAGGCAGGAGAATCACTTGAACCCCGAGGTGGAGGTTGCAGTGAGCCTAGATCGCGCCACTGCACTACAGCCTGGGTGACAGAGCGAGACTCCATCTCAAACAAAAACAAAAACAAACGAAGAAGCCCTTGTGTTAGGAACCGTGGCTCCATTTGCACCATAAGAACAAGAGGGGGAAATCCTTTTCCTTTTTACAGTGAGAAGCAGGCAGGGTCTACACTCCTCCTCATGGTCCACACGGCCCTCAGCAACCAGCCCTGTCACCTCCCTTTCCTCCAAAATGCCAGGCATGGTCCTGCCCCAGGGCCTCTGCCTGCTAATGCCTCCTTATCCTTCAGGTGTCAGCTCAATGACACTGACACTGGGGCAGGTGCCCTTGTGCAGTGTACAACCTGCACAACCACACACAACCACTCTGGCATAAACTATAGAGCGCGGCACACAGTAGGCACTCAATACATGCACGCTCTGATGTGATTTCTATCCCTCTGCTCCTCACGCCGCTTTCTGAGTCCAGAGACACACAGAACTCACAGCCAATCTCAGAAAAACCTTGGCCCTCACCCCAGACTGAGAGCAGGTCCCCCATCCCGTCCTCCCCAGACACCATGCAGGACTCACTCCGGGCAAGGTCTTCTGCTCGTGCAGGGCAGTCTGAGCTTTGATGGCGGAATCCCTGGCACAGTAGGTGAGGAAGGCACAGCCTGGAAGGGAGAGAAACGGGGGTGTTAAGAGAGCAGGTGCACATCGACGGTCACAACAGCACCACTCACAGTGGCCACGAGGTGGCAGCAACCCGAGCGTCCATCAACAGATGCATAGATCAACACAGCTTGGTGCATCCACGCAATGGAGTATTATTCAGCTACGAAAAGGAAAGAAATTCTGACACAGGCTGTAACACGGATGCACCTTGAGGACGTCACGGTCAGTGAAATAAGCCAGACACAGAAGGACAAATCCTGTGTGATTCTACTCCTAGGAGGTCCCTACAGTCATCAGATTCACAGATACAGAAAATAGGATGGGGGGAGGGGCGCTGGGGGCTGAGGAGGGGGTGGGGAATGAGTGTTTCATGGGAATAGAGTTTCCGTTTGGGAAGATGAGAAAGTTCTGGAGACGGTCGTGGTGACGGTTGCGCTCGATGCCACTGAGCTATGCATTTAGACATTTAAGTTGTGTATATCGTAGTACAATTTTAAAAAAGCAAAAGAGAACAGGATTCTGGAGCCACCTTGTTTCTGGAGGAGACAGTCGAACTGGCTCCGTGTCTTCCCACCCCTTCCGCCCCTGCGCATACATACAACCTCCAACGGGTGAGACCAGGAAGAGGGAGAGAGGAGGCCCAGCCATGAACGAAGTCAGTGGTCTCAGCTCACTGCAACCTCTGCCTCCTGGGTTCAAGCGATTCTCCGGCCCAGCCTCCCGAGTAGCTATGATTACAGGCCCCCGCCACCACGCCCGGCTCATTTTCATAGCTGAGCTCAGAGAAGAGCTGCTGAGAACCCTGGACCAGGCGGGGTGAGGGGAGTGAGCAGAGGGGCTGCCCAGCAGGGAGAATGGGGAGGGCACCAGTGGTCCCAGAAAGATGGAAGAAGCCCTGGCACTGGGATAGGGGGCAGTGGGTTCTGTCACTGACCAGCTACCAACCAGTAGCCTTGGATCAGGCGCTCCCCATATTGGGCCTGTTTCCCCCAACAGAAGGAGAGAGGATGGTCTGAGACGACTAAAAGATGGACCAGCCAATGAGTGGGGGGTGGAGCTTGAGGGGGCGTGGCAAAGAACCACAGAGAGGCATGTTGGCAAAGAGCAGAACCAATCAGGAGAGGCGAGGGGCGGGGAAAGCCCATGGGGGAGGCGAGGGGCGGAGCCATCCCTGGAGTGGCCCAGAGTGAGAGTGTGATTGGGCGACATTAGGGGTGGGAGGTGAGGGGCGGGGCCAGCCCTGGAGTGGTTGTGATTGGACAACATTAGGGATGAGAGACCAGAGACATTGACAGTGCCAGAGACAGAGACAAGACACGAGCAAGTCAGGAGAAGCCGCCCTCTCCCTGAAAGCCTAATTAGATCAAAAGCATTTTGAAAGATGTTTGCCCAAGGTGGGATCGGGATTGCACACAGAAGGTCAGGGGTCCTGGGATGGACCCAAGGGACTGAGTGGACCTGTTTGAGGACCTTTGAAATGAGACCATCGCTGACTGCTCCGATGTTGTCAAACCCTATGTGCACCCTCAAACCCTGCCCCCTATGGTCCCTGGTCTCTCTGCTTGCTCCCCGCCCAGGGACACTCTGTGCTGGGCTCCGTGGTGTCCACTTCTGCTCCAGGCAGGAGCTATTTAAAGTGGCCACCTGCTGGTCGCTCCCACCAGATGGGCTGCGTGATGGGGAGCGGGGAGGGAATCCGAGGGAATCCCACCTCAGATCCGAGAAGTCTCCTGGAACCCTGGGGGTACCGGGCAGAGCTGAAAATGGTTTCCAGCATTAAAAAAAAAAAAAAAATTGTGGTAAGAATATAAAATGGTATGACTGCTGCAGATAACAATTTGACAGTTTCTCCAGAATTGAAATAGCATCACCACGGGACCCAGCAATTCCACTTCCGGGTGCATATTCAGAAGAATTGAAAGCAGGGACGCACACAGAGATATTTGTATAACGATGTTGATAGCGGTAAGATTCACAGTAGCCAGAAGGCGGGAGCAACCCGAAATCCATCCACAGATGAATAAATCAATACAATATGGTCGACCCGCACAATGGAATATTACCCAGCCACAAAAAGGAGGGAAAGAGATCATCATGCTCAGTGAAATAAGCCAGACACAAAAGGAGAGATGTGGGCTTCATAGGAGGACCACGGCGCAGCCAGATTCACAGAGAAGGGAAGTAGGATGGGGGGTTCCAGGGGCTGGGGACTGGGGTAGGAAGTGAGTGTTTCATGGGGACAGAGTTTCAGTTCGGGAAGATGACAACATTCTGGAGACCAGATAAAGTGACTCTCGCCTGTAATCCCAGCACTTTGGGAGGCCAAGGCAGGAGGATCACTTGAGCCCAGGAGTTGTGGAGGCTGCAGTGAGCTATCATCCCACCACTGCATTCCAGCCTAGGCAACAGAGACCCTGTCTCTAAATTGAAAGTTCCAGAGATGACTGTGGTGATGATTGCATGACAAAGTGAGTGCACTTAATGCCACTGAATGATACGCTTAGAGATGGTTAGGACAGGCTGGGTGGGGTGGCTCACACCTGTAATCCCAGCGCTTTGGGAGGCAGAGGCAGGTGAATCACCTGAGGTCAGGAGTTCGAGACCAGTCTGGCCAACTTGTGAAACCCCATCTCTACTAAAAATACAAAAAAAATAGCCAGGCGTGGTGGTGGGTGCCTGTAATCCCAGCACTTTGGGAGGTTGAGGCAGGTGGATCATCTGAGGTCGGGGGTTCCAGACCAGCCTGACCAACATGGAGAAACCCCATCTCCACTAAAAATACAAAGTGATCCGGGTGTAGTGGCACATGCCTGTAATCCCAGCTACTCAGGAGGCTGATGCAGGAGAATCACTTGAACCTGGGAGGCAGAGGTTGTGGTGAGCTGAGACTATTCCATAGCACTCCAGTCTGGGCAACAAAAGTTAAACTCCATCTCAAAAAAACAAAAAAAAGAGAAGAAAGTGAGGTTGGGTCCAGGTGCAGTGGCTCATGCCTGTAATCCCAGCACTTTGGGAGGCTGAGGCAGGAGGATCACTTGAGTTCACAATTTCAAGGCCAGCCTTGGCAACATGGTGAAACCCCATCTCTATAAAAAAAATACAAAAATTAGTCGGGTGTGGTGGCGTGCACCTGTAGTCCCAGCTACTCGGGAGGCCAAGGCAGAAGGATCTCTTGAGCCCAGGGTGTGGAGGTTGCAGTGACCTGTGATTATGCCACTGCACTCCAGCCTGGGTGACAGAGCCAGATCCCGTCTTAACAACAATGAAAGCAGAAAGTGGCAGCCACCAGAAGTCCCAGTGTCCCCCACCCCAGCACAACGCCCTCCATCCTGCGGGGGTAACCACTCTGGCTCTTGTGTATGCCTTCATCATGCTGTCCCCACCACGTGCTCATCACATATCAATGTGATTGGCTGCTTCCTGTCTTTGAACTTACATGAATGAAATCATGGCACAGGTCCACCCTCATGTCCAGCTTCTTTCATTCAATATACAGTCAACGACACGTAGTTGTGTGTATCAGAGGTTAGTTCCTTTTTGTTTCTGGGTAGTATTGCGTCCTGGGAATATACTACAAATTGCTCATCCGTTCTCCTGCGGGTGAGCATTCCATTCGGGTTGTTTGCTGTTTGGGGCAATTATGAATGAAGTGGCTCTGCAACATTCTTGTCCATTTTTTTTCTTTTTTTTTGAGGCAGGGTCTTACTCTGTTGCCCAAGCTGGAGTGCAGTGGTATGATCACAGCTCACTGCACCCTCCACCTCTCAGGCTCAAGTGATCCTCTGGCCTCAGCCTCCCAAAGTGCTGGGACCACAGGTGCATGCCACCACACCCAGCCATTATTGTTATTAATATTATTGCAGAGACAGGGTCTGCTATGCTGCTAAGGCTGGTCCTGAACTCTTGGGCCCAATTGATCCTCTTGCCTTGGCTTTCCAGAGTGCTGGAATTATAGGCATGAGCCACTGCACCCAGCCTTGTCTCCATATATATATGCGAGAGAGAGAGAGAGAGAGAAGCTGATTCTCCACCTGTCACCCAGGCTGGAGTGCAGTGGCACAATCTCAGCTCACTGCAAACTCCCCTCCCAGGCTCAAGTGATTCTCCTGCCTCAGCCTCCTGAGTAGCTGGGATTACAGGTGTCCACCACCACGCCTGGCTAGTTTTTGTTTTTGTTTTTGTTTTTTTGAGATGGAGTTTTGCTCTTGTTACCCAGGCTGGAGTGCAATGGCGCGATCTTGGCTCACCGCAACCTCCGCCTCCTGGGTTCAGACAATTCTCCTGCCTTAGCCTCCTGAGTAGCTGGGATTACAGGCATGTGCCACCATGCCCAGTTAATTTTTTGTGTTTTTAGTAGAGACGGGGTTTCACCATGTCGACCAGGATGGTCTTGATCTCTTGACCTCATGATCCACCCGCCTCGGCCTCCCAAAGTGCTGGGATTACAGGCGTGAGCCACCATGCCCGGCAGTTTTTGTATTTTTAATAGAGGCAGGATTTCACCATGTTGACCAGGCTGGTCTCAAACTCCTGACCTCAAGTGATCTGCCAGCCTCGGTCTCCCAAATTGCTGGGATTCTAGGCATGAGCCACCACACCCGGCCTTGTCCACATATTTTAATGCAAAAAGCACACCCAGGAGGGACGTGCTGGTCACAAGACAGGCCTGTGTCCAACTTTCATCGATTCCTTCAAATAGTTTTGCCAAGTGGGCTGTGCCCATGTCAGGCGCTATTAATGCTTCATCTTCACTAACACTTGGTTTTTGCCAACCTTTTAAATGCTAGTCATTAAGGTGGGCGTGCAGTTGTGTTTCATTGAGATTGTAATGCACCTTCCAAGAACTATCAATGAAGCTGGGCACCTTGTCATTCTGGAGGAACTCTTCACAGAGTCTGTGTGTGTGTCTTTCCTGTTGTGATTGCTGTATCTAATTATTTTCTTCTGGACGTTTCTGTTTTCTGAATTTTATTCCCCAAGCTCTTCAAAAGACACTAAGACAATCAGTCCTAAGCCCTGAGAGAAATCAGGCTTAATCGGCAAGAAATTGGGCTGCAGGCAGATGTAAAATGAGGGTAAAAACCTTCTTCCTAGGTCCCCGCCTTTTTTGGGGGGCCTGTGGAGTCCTTATCTGCAGGGTTTGGAGGGTGGTGGCCCTAGGAGAGTAGGGGGTGGGTAGGTGCTCTGGGCCACATTTAAGATCATCAGCCCCAGAGTCTGGGAACTCTGCAGTGAAAGGGAAAGAAACACCACTCACACGCTCACACACACACACACACACACACACAGATGCATGCACACACCACATACTACACACACATGTGTACACATACCACACGCAAACGCAGACAAGACACATGCACACACCACACACTACACACACGTACAGATGCACACACCACACATACGACACACACACTCATGCACAAGTGCATACACACCACACACGCACACACACATGCAGACAAGACACACGCACACCACACACACAGATGCATGCACACACCACACATTACACACACATACACACAATACATGCATACCACACTAAACACATACAGGTGCATGCACACACCACGTACTACACACATATACACAGACGCATGTACACATTACACACTACAAACACACACACAATGCAATGCATGCTACACACACACGCAGGCCCATGCACACGCCACACACAGACGCACGCTCACAAAATCCCGCCCTGCCGCTGTCCCTGGTGCTGAAACTCTTCCTTACAGCTTCCCTGATCTCTCAGCCCCACCTCTTCTTGGCCTCATTGCTTGTCGTTTCTAGTTGGTGAAAATGCGTAATGTTGGCCAGGCGCGATGGCTCACGCCTGTAATCTCAGCACTTTGGGAGGCCGAGGCAGGTGGATCACGAGGTCAAGAGATCGAGATCATCCTGGTCAACAAGGTGAAACCCCGTCTCTACTAAAAATACAAAAAATTAGCCGGGCATGGTGGCGCGTGCCTGTAGTGCCAGCTACTCAGGAGGCTGAGGCAGGAGAATTGCCTGAACCCAGGAAGTGGAGGTTGCGGTGAGCCAAGATCGCGCCATTGCAGTCCAGCCTGGGTAACAAGAGCGAAACTCCGTCTCAAAAAAGAAAGAAAGAAAGAAAATGTGTAATGTTTACCCACTTCCGGATTAATAGAACTTTGATTCACAGTTCCTGTTATGGGATGAATGTGCTTCTCCCCCTCTCCAAATTCATAAACTGCAGTCCTAACCCCCAGGTCCTCCGAATGTGACTTTTATCTGGAAACAGGGTCACTGCAGATGGCATCAGTCAACGTGAGGTCATTAGGGTGGACCCCACTCCAGAAAGACTGCTGTCCTTATAAAAACGGAAAACTAGGCACAGAAACACATACAGGCAGGGAGACGTGAAGAAGGAGGTGGAGATGGGGAGACGCATTTACAAGACAAGGAACGCTACAGGGTAACGGCCGGGAGTAAACGCTCCCGACAGCCTCAGAAGGAGTCAGTCCTACCAACACACTGATCTCAAACCTCTGGCCTCCAGAACCGAGTGAAAATAAATGACTATGTTTAAACAGCCCTGTCTGTGATGCGTGGCAGCCCCTGCAAACTCATACAGTTCCCCATAAGCACAGACTGGCAGTGATGTTAATAAGGCCCACTGGGCCGGGGGTGGGGGCTCACACCTGGAATCCCAGCACCTTGGGAGGCCGAGGCAGAAGGATCAATGGAGCCCGGGAGTTCAAAGAACAGCCTGGGCAACATAGTGAAATTCCGTCTCTACAGATAATTTTTTTTTTTTTTTTTTGAGACGGAGTTTCGCTCTTGTTACCCAGGCTGGAGTGCAATGGCGCGATCTCGGCTCACTGCAACCTCCACCTCCCGGGTTCAGGCAATTCTCCCGCCTCAGCCTCCTGGTGCCAGGTCTTATGTTTAAGTCTTTAATCCATCTGGAGTTAATTTTAGTGTAAGATGTCAGGAAGTGGTCCAGTTTCTGCTTTCTGCACATGGTTAGCCAGTTTTCCCAACACCATTTATTAAACCGGGAATCCTTTCCCCATTGCTTGTTTTTGTCAGGTTTGTCAAAGATCGGATGGTTGTAGATATGTTGTGTTGCCTCCGATGCCTCTGTTCTGTTTCATTGGTCTATATCTCTGTTTTGGTAACAGTACCATGCTGTTTTAATTACTGTAGCCTTGTAGTATAGTTTGAAGTCTGTTAGTGTGATACCTCCTGCTGTGTTCTTTTTGCTTAGAATTGACTTGGCTATGCGGGCTCTCTTTTGGTTCCATATGAAGTTTAAGGTAAGTTTTCCCAGTTCTGTGAAGAAGGTCATTGGTAGCTTGAGGGGATAGCATTGAATCTGTAAATTACTTTGGGCAGTAGGGCCATTTTCACAATATTGATTATTCCTAACCATGAACATGGAATGTTTCTCCATCTGTTTGCATTCTCTTATTTCGTTGAGCAGTGGTTTGTAGTTCTCCTTGAAGAGGTCCTTTATGTTCCTTGTTAGTTGTATTCCCAGGTGTTTTATTCTCTGCACTTGTGAATGGCAGTTCGTTCTTGATTTGGCTTTCTTTAAGTCTGTTATTGGTGTATAGGAATTCTTGTGATTTTTGCACATTGATTTTGTATCCTGAGACTTTGCTGAAGTTGCTTATCAGTTTCAGGAGGTTTTGGGCTGAGATGATGGGGTCTTCTAGATATACAATCATGTCATCTGCAAACAGAGACAATTTGGCTTCCTCCTTTCCTATTTGAATACCCTTTATTTATTTATTTTTTTGCCTGATTGCTCTGGCTAGAACTTCCAGTACTATATTGAATAGGAGTGGTGAGAGAGGGCATCCTTGTCTAGTGCCATATTTCAAAGGGAATGCTTCCAGTTTTTGCCCATACAGTATGATATTGACTGTTGGTTTGTCGTAAATAGCTTTTATTATTTTGAGATATGTTCCATCAATGCCTAGTTTATTGAGGGTTTTGAGCATAAAGGGCTGTTGAAATTTGTCAAAGGCCTTCTCTGCATCAACTGAGATAATCACGTGGTTTTTGTCTTTTTTCTGTTTACGTAGAGAATTACATTTATAGACTTGCATATGTTGAACCAGCCTTGCATCCCTGGGATGAATCCTACTTGATCATGGTGGATAAGCTTTTTGATGTGCTGTTGCAATCGGCTTGCCAATATTTTATTGAAGATTTTTGCATCTATGTTCATCATGGATATTGGCCTGGAGTTTTCTTTTCTTGTTGGGTCTCTGCCAGGTTTTGGTATCAGGATGATGTTGGTCTCATAAAATGTTTTGGGAAGGATTCCCTTTTTTTGGATTATTTGGAATAGTTTCAGAAGGAATGGTACCAGCTCCTCTTTGAGTGTCTGGTAGAATTTGGCTGTGAACCCATCTGGACCTGGGCTTTTTTTGTGTGGTAGGCTCTTAATTGCTGCCTCAACTTCAGACCTTATTATTGGTCTATTCAGGGTTTTGACTTCTTCCTGGTTTCGACTTGGGAGGAGGCAAGTGTCCAGGAATTTATCCATTTCTTCCAGGTTTACTAGTTTATGTGCATAGAGTTGTTTGTAATAATCGCTGATGATGGTTTGAATTTCTGTGGAATCTGTGGTGATATCCCCTTTATCTTTTTTTATTGCATCTATTTGGTTATTCTCTCTTTTCTTTTTATTAATCTGGCTAGTGGTCTGTCTATTTTGTTGATCTTTCCGAAAAAACAGCTCCTGGATTTATTGATTTATTGAAGGGTTTCTTGTGTCTCTATCTCCTTCAGTTCTGCTCTGATCTTAGTTATTTCTTGTCTTCTGCTAGGTTTTGAGTTTTTTTGATCTTGCTCCTCTAGCTCTGTCAATTTTGATGATAGGGTGTCAATTTTAGATCTCTCCTTGCTTCTCATGTGGACACTTATTGCTATATATTTTCCTCTAGAGACTGCTTTAAATGTGTCCCAGAGATTCTGGTATGTTGTGTTTTTGTTCTCATTGGTTTCAAAGAACATCTTTATTTCTGCCTTCATTTCACTGTTTATCCAGTCAACATTCAAGAGCCAGTTGTTCAGTTTCCATGAAGCTGTGTGGTTCTGAGTTAGTTTCTGAATTCTGAGTTCCAACTTTATTGCACTGTGGTCTGAGAGACTATTTGTTACGATTTCCATTTTTTTGCATTTGCTTAGGAGTGATTTACTTCCAATTATGTGGTCAGTTTTAGAGTAGGTGTGATGTGGTGCTGAGAAGAATGTATATTCTGTGGATTTGGGGCAGAGAGTTCTGAAAACTTCTAGTAGGTTTGCTTTGTCCAGGTCTGAGTTCAAGTCCTGGATATCTTTGTTAATTTTCTGTCTCGTTGATCTGTCTACTATTGACAATGGGGTGTTAAAGTCTCCCACTATTATTGTGTGGGAGTCTAAGTCTCTTTGTAAGTCATTAAGACCTTGCCTTATGTATCTGGGTGCTCCTGCATTGGGTGCATATATATTTAGGATCGTTAACTCTTCTTGTTGCATTGATCCTTTTGCCATTATATAATGTCCTTCTTTGTCTCTTTTGATCTTTGTTGCTTTAAAGTCTATTTTATCAGAGATGAGAATTGCAACTCCTGCTTTTTTTTTTTTTTTGCTCCCCATTTGCTTGGTAAATCTTCCTCCATCCCTTTATTTTGAGCCTTTGTGTATCCTTGCATGTGAGATGGGTTTCCTGGATACAGCACACCGATGGGTTTTGGTTTTTTATCCAATTTGCCAGTCTGTGTCTTTTGATTGTGGCATTTATTCCATTTACATTTAGGGTTAATATTGTTATGTGTGAATTTGATACTGCCATTTTGATGCTAGCTGGCTGTTTTGCCCGTTAGTTGATGTAGATTCTTCATTGTGTTGATGCTGTTTACTATTTGGTATGTTTTTGGAGGGGTTGTTACTGGTTGTTCCTTTCTATGTGTAGTGCCTCTTTCAGGAGCTCCTGTAAAGCAGGCCTGGTAGTGATGAAATCTCTGAGTACTTGCTTGTTTGCAAAGGATTTTATTTTTCCTTCACTTATGAAGCTCAGTTTGGCTGGATATGAAATTCTGGGTTGAAAGTTCTTTTCTTTAAGGATGTTGAATATTGGCCCCCACTCTCTTATGGTTCATAGGGTTTCTGCTGAGATATCTGCTGTGAGTCTGATGGGCTTCCCTTTGTGGGTAACCGAACCTTTCTCTCTGGCTGCACTTAGCATTTTCTCCTTCATTTCAACCCTGGTGAATTTGACAATTATGTGCCTTGGGGTTGCTCTTGAATATCTTTGTGGTGTTCTCTATATTTTCTGGACTTGAATATTGGCCTGCCTTGCTAGGTTGGGGAAGTTTTCCTGGATAATATCCTGAAGAGTATTTTCCAGCTTGGATTCATTATCTTCGTCACATTCAGGTACACCGATCAAATGTAGATTAGGTCTTTTCACATAGTCCCACATTTCTTGGAGACTCTGTTCATTCCTTTTTACCCTTTCTTCTCTAATCTTGCCTTCTCATTTTATTTCATTTAGTTGATCTTCGACTTCTGATATCCTTTCTTCTGCTTGGTCAGTTTGGCTATTGAAACTTGTGCATGCTTTGTGAAACTATTGTGTTGTGTTTTTCAGCTTCATCAATTCACTTATATTCCTCTCTAAGTTGTCCATTCTCGTTAGCATTTCATCAAATCTTGTTTCAAGGTTCTTAGTTTCTTTGCATTGGGTTAGAACATGTTCTTTTAGCTCACAGAAGTTTCTTATTACCCACCTTCTGAAGCCTGATTCTGTCATTTCATCGCACTCATTTTCCAACCAGTCTCATTCCCTTGGTGGTGAGGAGTTGTAGGAGGAGAGGTGTTCTGGTTTCAGGTGTTTTCATCCTTTTTGCACTGGTTTCTTCCCATCTTTTTGGATTTATCCACCTGTTGTCTTTGTAGTTGCTGACTTTCAGATTGGGTCTCTGAGTGGACATCCAGTTTGTTGATGATGAAGTTATTTCTGTTTCTGAGTTTTCCTTCTAACAGTCTGGCCCCTCTGCTTCAGGACTGATGAGGTCCACTCCAGGTTCTGCTTGCCTGGGGATCACCTGCAGCAGTTGCAGAACGGTAAGGGTTGCTACCAGTTTCTTCTTCTGCTATCTTTGTCCCAGAAGGATACCCACCAAATGTCAGTCTGATCTCTCCTTTATGAGGTGACTCTTTGGATATACGGGGGTCAGGGAGCTGCTTGAGGAGACAATCTGTCCTTTATAGGAGCTCAAGTGCTGAGTTGTGAACTCCGTTGTTCATTCACAGCTGCTGGGCAGGTATGTTTAAGTCTGCTGCAGCAGAAATCATAAACCCCCCTTTTTCCACAGGTGTTCTGTCCCAGGGAGTTAGGGCTTTATTTATGAGTTTCCGTTAAGCTGCTGCCTTTTTTTCAGGCTGCCCTGCCCAGCAAGGAGGCAGCCTAGTCACTGTTTTCCTGCAGAGGCTTTGCTGAGCTGCTGTGGGCTCCACCCAGCTGCCGTGTGAACTTCCCTGCAGTCCTGTTTATATGGGTGTAGTTAGAACTGCCTCGGCAATGGTGGCCCACCTCTGTAATGGTGGATTCTCTCTGTCCCATTTTCACTCTTAATGAATCATATTTATTTTATAGCAACTTATTAGTAAAGTTGACTGCCAAGGGAGGCAATAAATACAATTTTCTCAAAACTGATGCTTTCATCATTTATTTAGCAAACCTATATGAATCTACACAATATATGAATCATATGAATATATAAATGATATGTAATAGTATAAAATACATAATTTAACATATGAAATAATATATATTAATAATATATATTATCAATATAATTAATATATAATATGTAATATATGAATCATATACAAATATATGTATAGACTTGAATTAAGTCTAAAGAAAGGAAACATTAAAAAACAGTGCACTGGATGAGTTCACAATCTAGTATAGTGTGTCATAGATCATATAATTCAGCATTTTGCATATGCAGTAGTAAAGATATGTATTGCAAAAGAAATGAATGGTTTTGCTTAGGGTAGGGGGAAATAGGTAATATTTCAGATAAATCACAAAGCATGTAAAGATTGATCAGATCAATAATTGGGGGAGTAGGGCTTGAATTCTGACAGAGAGGGACCAACATGTGCAAAGCTTAATGGAATATAATTTCATAGTTTCTGGGAAGGACAATAGGTAGCTATGTATTTCTGAAATCTTGAATGCTTGGGTGAAATACCAAAAATGGGGCTAGAAAAGCAGGTTATGACTAGATTGTGAAGGCCTTAAAAGCATCTTGATTAGTTGGGAAATAATTTCTGGGAAGTTTTAGTTGGATAAATAACAAAAGTTCTTTTAATCCAGATACTTTGTGGAAGTTCCTATTTCTCTAAGTAGAATAACAGACATAATAATGATAATACAGTATCATATATTTTTGTAACTTTTTTGGTTTTCCAGCTACTTTCATGTACAGAGATGGTCCCTGATTTACAGTGGTTCAGCTTAACAATTTTCAACTTTAGGATGGTGCAAAAGTGATACTCATGCAGTGGAAACTGTACTTTGATGACCTATACAGCTATTCTGTTTTTCAATTTCAGTACAGTATTCAAGAAATTATATGAACTATTCAGCATTTTATTATAAAATAGGCTTTGTGTTAGATGATTTTTCCCAACTGTAGGGTAACATAAGTGTTATGAGCATGTTTTAGGTAGGCTAGGCTAAGCTATGATGTTCAGTATGTTAGGTGTATCAACTGCAGTTTCAATTTACAAAAATTTCAACCTATGATGGGTATATCAGGATATAACTTCATCGTAAGTTGAAAAGTATCTGTTTGTGGTGGGTTTTGATATCCTCAGTAACTATGACCAATCAGTTGAACATGGCATAGTATTACCAATTTGCAGTAGAGGAAACAAAGGAGAAACCAGAGGAACAGTGAGAGAGAGAGAGAGAGAGAGAGAGAGAGAGAAAGCTGCTGGCCATGTCTTCTTTCCTGCGTGTCACCGTCTATATTCCTCTTCAAATCAAAGAACATAGAACTGAAGGGAGCTTAGTAGCATTCAACTCTGCTACACTGCACACCAGCTATACACACAGGAAATCAATATGGTTTGGACACAGCTGATATAATTTGGTGGAGCTCTAATTGAATTTTTCCCCTTCTTAATATAATTACACCTACAGAACATCTCCAATTAAGTATCCCCCCATCAGTCTCAAAATTAAATATCCCAAATGGAACTCATTATCTACTCCCACATAAACCAGCTCTTCATGACTGTTTCCCCTTTCTATTATAAGCATCACTGCTTCTAGGCTCCTAAATCTGAAATCCCTAGAGTCACTTATTTTTTCTTCCTTTCTCCATCCTGAAATCCATTCAGTCACTGAATGCTGTTGACTAATGTTTGAAATTATATCTGTACATACCTTCCTTTGCATTATGGACAAATGTTTTTGGAATGTGTTTAAACAGAACAAGGAATAGATGAAAAAAAGGATAAAGTGTTGAATAAACAAATGTTTATTCACTGTTTTCATTACATTTATCTGTAGTACTGCAACCTAAAGTCTGTAATGTCTGAGAATATACGATCGTAAGCAATTGCCCCAACTCTTTGTAAGTTAACTGTGTTATAACAGGTATGTCTCCTTATATGTGGATTTGTTCAAGGTTTCTTAATTATATTTTTAAAACATCTCTTATTTTAGAAAGCAGCCTCAATTGCTGTACTTTGAATAAGATAATACTGTTTAGAAAAGAAATCATTGCAACTTTTACATCCATCAGTAGGTTTTCTGCTGAAATGGATTGAAAAACTTAAGGCAAATATTGAATGTTAGATTATTCCCAGGTGTATGACTTCATCTTTTTACTTGCTAGGTGTCATTGTTAATGATAATTTAAAAAATCACACATACCTACATATCCACAGATACAAAAAACTAAGCAGTCATGCTATTGAATTCAGAAATATACACTAAAAGACAAGGAGAAAAATAAAAACAACAGTTTTCTTACTAGCAAGAAGAGTGTGGCATGAGGTCAAATTTTTATGATGAATAGCATACATATTCACAAATAATTTATCTCAATTTGTGTAGCTGGAAATGGAGTTGATGTATTCTGAAAAAAACGTTCTAGATGACATCTAAAAACGGGGTTCTTATGACAAGGAAAAAATTACCTCAAGGTAGCTTGCAAAGAGATTGAATAAAGTCATTTCATGAAATGCGAGAGGAAAAAGCATGCCAGCATTTCTAATATTTCTGTTTTATATGATATAAATACCCAATACAAAATATGTAATATGTTTATCATATGAAATTAATAGCATCAATTTATTATCAGAGTCATGCACATACTTGGTTATATATATCTGCTAAAGTCCTAAAATATTGTGTATACATGTTGGCCTAAAACATTTTTGAGGGTTGACAGGCATATTTTCTTTTGGGAAAATGGAGATTGCCCAGTACATAATTTTATATTTCGGTACCCATTACCCATGCTGCATTTTACAAGGAGTTAGGAAAACACATGTCTATTTTTTTCTAAATCAAATAATCTGTGTGTGCAACATGCTACCTTGAATATCAGATTATCAGTTTTACCATCCCTATTAGGGATATAAATGTTCTAGAAGAACATAAGAGCAAATTTTTAGAAAGATTAATATAGAAGCTAAAGATTGGAGGTATCAGATGATTAACCTTAAATCTGCTTCTGGGAATGTATATCCTAGTTTATATTTAGGAAATCCACCTAAATACCTGAAAACTTAAATAATACAAGACAGTATGCATTTGCTTGACAGAATTTTTCTCCATAATTTGTTTGTGTTTAGTAAGATAAAAGAAAGACTTGGTACCCCTCAGTCAACAAGCTATATTTCCTTCATAACTTTCTTCCTATAAGGCAAAAAACAAATATTTATTAAGAACCTATCTTGGGCCAAGTAAATAATTACTCTGTCAAAACAAGTTAGATTCAAAGTGGGCAGGAATGATTTGGCAAAAAGGGAATGTGAGAAAGGCTGGATAAGATGAAAACTTTTCTCTCTCCAGCAGACTTTCCCAGTAGGAGAAGTAGAGATCCAAATAATTTAATGATGGGTATTATGGAATAAAAAAGTCAATAAATTTATTTATTTAGTGATTATAGCGAGGACTTGCTAAACAATTAATGTACGCCAGACATTAAGCCAAGACCTTTGCAGATTATACCATGTTTAGATCTTACAACTACCTAGTAAATGTGTTAGGGTGATCAAATCCATTTTATTTTATTTTATTTAAATTAGTTAATTTTAATAGACAGATAAAATTGTTTACATTTATTTCATTCAACATGTTTTGAATATATATATATATTCCATTATATATATATATTCCATTATATATATTCCATTATATATAATAATATATGCATATAATAACATATTATATATTATTATATATATTAATATAATAATTATATTATAATATAATAATTATAGAATAATATAATATAATTATAATAATATAATATATAATATAATTATATATAATATAATAATATTATATGCATATAATAATATATTATTATAATATATAATGGAATATATATATATATAATGGAATTGCTCAGATGAGCTAATTAACATATTTATTGCCTCACATGCTTTTTTGTGGGAAGAACACTTAAAATCTACTCTCTTAGCAATTTTCAAGAGGACAATACATTGTTATGAACTACCTGTATAGTCAACATGTGCAATAGATCTCTTGAACTTATTTCTAATGAAATTTTGTTTTCTTTGATCAACATCTCTGCAACCCCACACCGTCCTCCCAGTCTCTGGTAACCACCATTCTACTCTCTACTTTTATGAGCCCAACTTTTTAAATACAACCTATAATAAGTGAGATCATATGGTATTTGGCTTTCTGTGCCTGGCTTATTGCACTTAGCAAAACTTCCTTCAGCATTATCCATGTTGTCACAAATGATAGCTTTTCTTCTTTTATGGTTGAATTATATTCCATTGTGTGTGTACGTCATTTGCTGATGGTCATTTAGGTTGATTACATCTCTTGGCTATTGTGAACAATGCTGCAATGCACATAGGAGGTTAGATATCTCTTCAATATAAGGATTTCATTTCTTTGGGGTATATCCCCAGTAATGGGATTGCTGGATGCACACTCAATTTAAAGATATAAAAAACGACCGGGCGCGGTGGCTCAAGCCTGTAATCCCAGCACTTTGGGAGGCCGAGGCAGGTGGATCATGAGGTCAAGAGATCGTGACCATCCTGGTCAACATAGCGAAACCCCGTCTCTACTAAAGATACAAAAAATTAGCTGGGCATGGTGGCGCGAGCCTGTAATCCCAGCTACTCAGGAGCCTGAGGCAGGAGAATTGCCTGAACCCAGGAGGCGGAGGTTGCAGTGAGCCGAGATCGCGCCATTGCACTCCAGCCTGGGTAACAAGAGCGAAACCCCATCAAAAAAAAAAAAATGTTGTCTGGATTACTAGTTGTTTTTAAAAAGTCAGAGAGAAATAAAACTAGAAAGTTAAACACAGAAGAAAACTAGAAAATCCACAAGCATATAAAAATTAAAAAGCATGCTTTTGGACAACAAATTAGTCAAAGGAGAAATCATAAGAGAAATTAGAAAATATCTTGAGACAAATAAAAATAAAAAGACAGCATAGAAAAACTCATGGAATGCGGTAAAAGCAGTACTAAGGGGTAATTTATAACCATAAATACACTTTTAAAAAGGCATAAAATCAACGACATTATAATGTAAGGAATTAGAACAAGAAGGACTAATTAGGAGCTGACCGTGGTGGCTCACACCTATAATCCTACCATTTTGGGAGTCCAAGGCAGGAGGATCACTTGAGGTTAGCAATTCCTGAGCAGCCCAGCAAATATGGTGAAACACCGTCTCTACTAAAATTACAAAAAAAAAATTAGCCGGGCATGGTGGTGCTTGCCTCTTATCCCAGCTGCCCCCGGGGCTGAGGCAGGAGACTCACTTGAACTAACAGGCAGAGGTTGCAGTGAGCTGGTATCACTGCCACTGCACTCTAGCCTGGCGACAGCAAGACTCTGTCTCAAAAAAGAACAAAAAAGATTATAGAGTGAAGACAAGCAAAACAGAGAAGAGAAAAACAATAAAGAAAATAACTGAAACCAAGTTTGGCTCTTTGAAAAGATCAACAAAATTGACAAGTTTATAACTTAAGAAAAGAAAGAGGAGTAAATTATAAAAGGCAAGACTATTATGGCTTAAGATGCTCCAAAGAATCACTCTTGATCCATCCCACGTTAACCTCTCCTGTATCATCTCTCTTCTCTGCAGTCCCTGTTTATGCCTCCTTTTCCGCAGAGCCTCGCATCAGTCTGTCCCAGCAGCTTACCGGAAGGCTTTCTCAGCACAAGCACTCTCAGTACTCAAATCTGCATCATTCAAACATGCTTCAGGGGAAAAAAGTGCATTGTATCTGGAAACCACAGTCTGAAGCTGGGAAGGCAAATGAAGGCATGGAGGATCTTTAAAAGATCTGGAAGTAGGGGCCCACACCACAGTATGAGCCGTTTTGGGCTGACCTGCCTGAAGCCCATGCGTCTGCAGAAAGAAGCCTCCAAGGTTCTGCTGCTCCTTAGACTTGGTAAATTTCAGACGGCTGAGCATAAACCACCAGAGACGCCCCAGGCCACATTTTACCTTTGTATTTTTATTTTTACTTGGGGGAAGGCTTGTTTTAAAAGCACTGTTAAATTTCTTTAGTCCTTTCCCTGTAGTATTGAGCTATTATTAAAATGTCCCCAAATCTGGATAAATTTTTTGAAATGTAAGATGAAGGGTTTTTTTTTTGTACTTCGCCATTAATGATTGTATAAAATTGAATAGCAATGCAAGCTGATTTTGAACCTCCCACACTTCATGAACATAATGTTTGGCTAACTCAGCATTTCCCAAGATCCCACCGGAATCGAGAAGCTGCTGCTGACTGACTTTGCTGCTGCTCACCGCATCCCTGTGCTCCATTAACAATGGCCTGGGGGAGCCTGGGGGCTTCTGAAGCAACGGGTTGCAACTGAGTCAGACCGGGGTCCTTCAGTTCATGCAATTGCTTTACCCTTTGGTGGTTGATTTTAAATTTTATACAAATGGTGAATAGTAGCCCTGAATTCCCTCAAATGGCATTTTTTGAGTACTGTTCTAAGCACATCTCTTAAGTGTAAATAATGCTAAAGGTCTCAGCCTTTGATTCTATTAATAAGGGATATACTTGTGGACAATAATGAATGTGCGGTTTCTGTTTCAAGAAGGTGGAGGCAGTGAGAGGGAGGGTTTGAGCAGTTAAACATGGCAGGGAAGGCTAAATGTGGTGACTCACACCTGCAATCACGGCCCTTAGGGAGGCCAAGGTGACTGGGTCATTTGAGGTCAGGAGTTCGAGACCAACCTGGCCAACATGGTGAAACTCCGTCTCTACTGAAAATACAAAAATTAGCCAGTAATTTTTGTATTTTCAGTAGTGTGGTGGTGGGCTACTCAGGAGGCTGAGGCAGGAGAATCAGTTGAACTGGGGAGGCAGAGGTTGGAGTGAGCTGAGATGGTGCTATTGCACTCCAACCTGGAAGACAGATCCAGAGCCTGCCCTCCCCCCCCCCAAAAAAAAGCCAGGAAGGAAGTTTTCAAAAAGTCCCTCACTTCCTTTCGAAACTTACTCTTGTAACTTTTGTAAAAAAAAGTTCCATCTCATATAAACTAGGTGTTTTTGTCTTTAAACCTACCATTAGTCCTCTTAACTTTTAATATTGCAGCAGCTGGCAAAGCTCTAAAGTACTTTTCATTATTTAATGCAAATTTTTGCAAGGAACCCCAGGAGGCTCTCCATTTTAGTGGAACACAATTCTTTCAAATTATTGCTGAAGCTGCTCACGTTTAAACTGAATGTGCATAAAATTTAAGCAAATGCCACATTAAAGAGTAACTGCACAATGTCGATCAAGGCAGGATAATCAGCACACTGCTTGAGGAAGGGTGATGGGGTGGGCCTTGGGAAGGAACTAGTCACAGGCCCTGGGAGGATTAATTGCTGAACGCACTCAACAGGTATGGGCTGGGAAGAAGTCCAGTTGTTGGAACTCACCATGAGCCCCAGACTACATAGTAGGGGAGGAGTGTGTCCTCATTGGTCACAGGTCTCCTTTGGGGATCAAAACAGGCTGCACATGCCCTACCCTCGTTCTCTGGGCATTCACTTCTCAGCACCTGGGGATCCTAGTGAAGGCTTTGTTCTGCTGACTGATCCCCCTCCAACCCATCCACAGCAAGCCACAATTGCCCTCAAACAGTACAGGGCAGGAACCCAATCTTGCTTGCTCCTGACTGGGATCAGTCTTACAGGTGCTCCACAGCCCCCAGAATCCCAAAATGTAATTTGCTTATTAACAAACCCTGTCTGGGCTTCCCACTCTGCCCATCTCTCAGGGCTTTCTGGGCTCATCTCTCAAATACGGTCATTAAAAACAATTATTCCCAATCGTTTTTAGAGATGGTAAGACAGACGTGATATATAAGTGGGCCTCGGCCAGAGGGAACACTGCAACAGGGCCGTGAAGTAGGGGAGAGATTGGACTCGACTCCAGTGCCAACAAAGACAAGTGAGGGTTTTAGCCAAGCAGCAGGGTAGTGCCAGGGGAGGGGAAGTGACTTAGAGAAAACACCAAGAATAAGAAGTTTCTGGCTAAATTGGCTCGATGGGATTCTTGCAGGGTGATCAGATACCAACAGTGGTGAGATACTAAGGGTGAGCTATCTTCACTGAACTGACTTAGCAGGATTCTTGGTCGAACTGGATTCAACAAAACAGACAGATGCCCAAGGTCAGGCCTCTTGGAAAGAACTCATGCGGTTGACTCAAGTTCTGGTTGAAGGAAAGAGTCTTCACCAAGTCACTTGTGCTTGCCATGAAGGTGCAAATTCGTGCCACTGGGAATGATGTACAGTCATGCATCACTTGACAATGCAGACACGATCTGAGATATGTGTCGTTAGGTGCTTTCATCATTATGTCACCATTGTAGAGTGCACATACACAAACCTAGATGGTGTGGCCTCCTACACACGTAGGCTACATGGTATAGCCCATTGCTTCTAGGTTACAAACCTGCACAGCGTGTTGCTGTACTAAATACTGTGGGCAACTCTAAGTGTAATACAATCTAGAAAGCTCTTGGGGAGAAATAAGCAGAACTGAGCTAACCCTGGCTGGAAATAAGTATATCTGTATCTTATATTTAGATATCTAAAGATAGAAAAGGTACAGTAAAAATACAGTATTATAATTTTATGGGACCACTGTCATATATATGGTCTGTCATTGACCAAAACACCACTACGAGGTACACAACAGTTAGGTATGTTATGTCAGGTAACAGGTAACTATGAGGTATGCAGCTGGGTAAAAGCGGGCTTTGCATTTGCTTATATTGTGATTTACAAGACGGATGCCAGAAATAGCCACCTGTTGACTGGCACTGAACAGGAATTCAAGGCTCGTGCCTGCATTTCCAACACACCCTGGCTCCCTGTGCACTGTGCACCTCTGATTTCACAGCTCAGGGTCACCAGTAGCCCCCCATTACTGCTCAGTGGCTCCAGGCTGCAGTTCACACCCTCTCCCCCCTCTAATTTTCCCTCTTTCTTCCTGTCCTAGGTGCTTCCATCATCTGTTCTTTCTCACTCTCTCTTTTGTTTTCTTCCTCTGGCACACAGGGCATAGGAGCAGCACTACCACAAACAAGGCTTGGGTCTTTTTCAAGGTGAGGTGCCATAGGTACCATAGCATCTTTGTACATCATAACAGTATAGCATGCAAAAACTGGGTTACCATTGTTATTCACTTTCTGTCTTTTTATGTGTCACTGGTAGTCATGGAGTCCTGTGTCAATAACCCTGTTTCCCATCTTCACTTAGGCATGTGAGCATTATGGCAAAGTGGCTTTGGACTTGGCAATTGAATTTTTGGCTCAGCCTCTTCTCATCTAGCCCAGTATGCTCCGTTACAAGAGAGGAGTTGATAGGCTAATTGGGCTAAATTATAAACATCTGCTAAAGATTTAATGTCTTCTGTCCTCTAAAGAGTGTTTTAAGACTCCCACAGAGAACCATGGAAAAGCATAAACAATACATTTCTGAGATTGGGAAGGATACTTGCAAATAATATATAAGAAACGTTATGTTCTATAACCTCTGTGCCAGAAGGAAGGCCTTTCAGATTACTTACTTGAAAGTAGATCCATTCTCTTCACGCTCCCTCTTTTTTTTTTTGTTTTAAATTCATTGTTTATTATTTTAAAAAGAAATTGGCTCTTTATAAACACTGTATTATACATATTTGTTGGTTGGTTATTTAATATTTGAATATATATATATATTTTTATTGCATTTTAGGTTTTGGGGTACATGCAAGATAGTTGCATAGGTACACACATGGTAGTGTGTTTTGCTGCCTTCCTCCCCTTCACCCACATTTGGCATTTCTCCCCAGCTCCCCCCCGCCGCTGTCTCTCCCCTATTCCCCCCAATAAATCCCAGTGTGTAGTGCTCCCCTCTCTGTGTCCATGTGTTCTCATTGTTCATCACCCGCCTATGAGTGAGAATATGCGGTATTTCATTTTCTGTTCTTGTGTCAGTTCGCTGAGAATGATGTTCTCCAGATTCATCCATGTCCCTACAAACGACATGAACTCATCATTTTTGATTGCTGCATAATATTCCATGGTGTATATGTGCCACATTTTCCCAGTCCAGTCTATCATCGATGGGCATTTGGGTTGGTTCCAGGTCTTTGCTATTGTAAACAGTGCTGTAATGAATATTCGTGTGCATGTGTCCTTATAGTAGAACGATTTATAGTCCTTTGGATATATA
>CAUYOR010036926.1:0-12865 GCA_963573925.1 Callimico goeldii | reverse complement strand
ACTCGGGAGGCTGAGGCAGGAGAATTGCCTGAACCCAGGAGGCGGAGGTTGCGGTGAGCCGAGATCGCGCCATTGCACTCCAGCCTGGGTAACAAGAGCGAAACTCCGTCTCAAAAAAAAAAAAAAAAAAAAAAAGAAAGAGGGGTTGAGGATCCCTGCCCAGCTTCCTCACCAGCAGTCATAAGAAATGGTTTGTCAGTGTTTTTCTCTAACTTGTTTCTGTAGAATGTAAGCTCCTCGTGGGCACAGATTTGGTCTCTGTTATCAATTCTGAAACCCTAGTACCTAGATGAGTCCTGGGCACACAGCAGGTACTTTGCAAGTATCTGTTAAGTGTACTTAGTACCTAGGTATCCTAGTACCTAGATGAGTGCTGGACACACAGCAGGTACTTTGCAAGTATCTATTAAGTGTACTTAGTACCTAGGTACCTTAGTACCTAGATGAGGTTCTTCCAAAATGTCTAAGTGTGCTTAGTACCTAGCTACCTTAGTTCCTAGATGAGGTACTTCATAAGTATAGTTAGTACCTAGGGACGCTAGTACCTACATGAGGTAATTCCTAAGTGTCTCTTAAGCGTACTTAATACCTAGCTACCTTAGTTCCTAGATGAGGTACTTTGTAAGTGTCTGTTAAGTGTGCAGTAAGAACTGTAGATCATGACTCAGTGGAATTGACTTGGTGGATTGTTGCTGTCAGTTTTTTTTTTTCGTAAACAGAATAGCATAGAGATTCTATTCCAAATAGAGTACATTTCACATGGTATGTCTGCGTTTTCTGTGTTGGTGTATGAGAGTGTGTGTGTGTGCACAAGCATGTGTACCAGCTTGTTCTGGTGATGTGATTTTCACAATAGATCTTGATTTTCAAAATTTTGAAAGCCAGAGAGCAAGATAACTGGTTGGCTTTTTGTGAACGGTAAGGAGTTGTGTAAATCTGAACCTGTAGTGTCTCCTGGATTGCTGTCAGTGAGGACACAAGATCCTCTTTAAAAACGGGGTCCACACTCCCTCTGGTCTCATTCTGCACTTCTCCACAGTCTGAACCCCCCCTTTCCAGCCATTGCAAATAACTTAATCCCCTCATCTCAGGAGGCTGTTTCATTGCAGAAATGGCTGCTTGTTCACAAACTTAGTAAGGTACTTAAAAAGTATTTTGTCATGACTAATAAAAGTCACAGGGCAAATTGGTCTTATTTCTTCTTTTTCATGCGAAATATAATTCCCTCCACCCTGATTGTTTTGCTGAATTGTACACACCCCCCACTGGGAGGCCAGGAAACTTGTATTTATTTCTAGAGCTACCTCCATACAGAATTTCAAAGAACCTCAGGACACTTGAGGATTGGTGTCCAGACAGCAATGAATCATTTCTTCTTCTATCAGAATTTTTTTTTTTTTTTTTTTTTTTTTTTGCTGGGGGATGAAGATGCTTGAACTTGTTTTATTTAGGGGAGAAATGGAATCCCTTTGAGCTCTTGATCTCCATTTCTGAGGAGTGGAGCCCATTTATAGATGCTCAGGTCTCTCATTGCCTTCTTTGTCTCCCAATCTCCTAAGGTCGAGAGTAATTCTTTATGACAAATTGTGAGCATTCTGGAGACGGCACAGCCTCCTCTGAACACACTGGAGTGTATATTTTCTGCATCCTCTTTGTCACCTCCCTGGGTTTGATTTTAATTGCTGTGCTTTTCAAAAGCAAGATTCCTTTTAAATTATTCATGGTGGTATAATGTTTATGTGATCAGAGTAATTATTATAATTATGCATTGTGAATTTTCATAATTAATGACCTCACTTAGATTTAATTTGGTGCAGAATATTTCCAAAGGGGAATCAGGTGATTGTGTCTGCTGGGGGAATCAGAATGAAATAAAATGGTGACTTATCTTGGGTTTTGCAGAGCAGAGGGCACTTCAGTCATTCACTCTGGGGACTGGGGACGAGGCAGCATCTTGAGAAGTGGAAGGAATGGGATCTACTTTCGGGAGTTCACTAGAGGCGTCCTGACACCCCCAGCTCAGCATCTTCCTCTGTGAGCCACCCCTGGGAAGGTGTCCAGAGATGCCCTAGTAGAACAAGCCTAGCAGAGCAGTAAGAGCAAGAAGGGGACCTACCAGACATGCGTCTCCCTCCTGGTGCTTTTGAATGAGACTGGGGCTTACCACATCTGCAGAAACCACCCACAATGCTCAAGAGCAGCAAAACCACACCCTGGGGACTCACGCAGCAAGGTGGCCCAAAAAGGACTCGGGCTTCACTGCCTCCCTCTCCCTCTCTAATTCTGGAAGGAGTAAAAAATGCAAGCCGTCGGATAATTGGCCGATGGCACTCTGAGCATGGGAAGAAAGTTGATATTTTGTGATTGACACCTGTCTGAGTCTGTTGTAGTTGCTCTAACAAAACACCAGAGGCTGGGAAGATTCTGAACGGTAGGAATTTGTTCCGTACAGTTCTGGAGCCCAGAGGTCCGAGATCAGGGCAGCAGCGGATGCAGTATCTGGTGAGGGCTGGCTTTCTGGCTCACAGGCAGGGCCTCTTGCTGTGTGCCCTCACAGTGGCTGGGAGACCTCTTTTATAAGGGCCCCAATCCCACTCACGAGGCTCCAACCCCGTGACCTCATCACCTCCCGAAGGCACCACCTCTTAAATCCTCCACCTTGGAGAGCAGATTTCAATACATGAGTTTTCAAGGGACAGAGATGTTTAGAACACAGCCATTTTGTAGTGAGATTTCAAATATTTTGTTTGAATGCCTCAATTTTCCTGATCTTTGACTTGTATCTGAGGAACCAATGCTTGGTGTGAGCCCTAAATAAATAAATAAAAATACGTATGTAGGTGTGTGTATGTGTGCGTTTGTGTGTATGTATGTATATGTGTGTGTGTGTGTGTGTATACACCTACATATATATGAGAGAGAGAGAGAGAGAGAGAGAGAGGCATTGGGACCTGGGTTTTCCAATCATTGGAGGTTCAGGTCTTATAATTAGGATGCTTTGGGCTGCCTGGAACCAACCCAAATGCCCATCGATGATAGACTGGATTGGGAAAATGTGGCACATATACACCATGGAATATTATGCAGCAATCAGAAATGATGAGTTCGTGTCATTTGTAGGGACATGGATGAATCTGGAGAACATCATTCGCAGCAAACTGACACAAGAACAGAAAATGAAATACCACATATTCTCACTCATAGGTGGGTGATAAAAAGTGAGAACACATGGACACAGGGAGGGGAGTACTGCACACTGGGGTCTACTGGGGGGAAAAGGGGAGGGCCAGCGTGGTGGTGGGGAGCCAGGAAGGAATAGCCTGGGGAGAAATGCCAAATGTGGGTGAAGGGGAGGAATGAAGCAAAACACAACTGCCATGTGTGTACCTATGCAACTGTCTTGCATGTTCTGCACATGTACCCCAAAATCTAAAATGCAATAAAAAATTTAAAAAAAAAAAGAACACCTGGGAAATTCACTGCAAAAAGGTCACCCAGGCACATACATATTCATCAGGCTGTCAAGATGATCAAAAGGATCTTTAGCACTGTGAGCCAAAAGCATCAAGTGGACTATAAAGGAAAACCTATCAGATTAACAACAGACTTCTCAGCAGAAGTCTTACAAAGCCAGAACGAATTAAGTTCCCATCTTTAGCCTCCTGAGACAAAACAATTGTCAGCCAAGAATTTTGTATCCAGCAAAACTAAGTTTCATGAATGAAGGTAAGATAAAGTCTTTTTCAGACAAACAAATGCTGAGAGAATTTGCCAATACTAAGTTAGCACTACAAGAAAGGCCAAAAGGAGTTCTAAATATTGAAGAAAAAGAACCTGAAAATACACCAAAATAAAACCTCCTTACAGCATAAATTTCACATGATCTAAAAAGCAATAACACAATAGAAAAAAGGTTTTAAGGCAACAATTAACATGATGAATAGAACAGTACACCACATCTCAATACTTATGTTGAATGTAAATGACCTAAATGTTCCACTTAAAATATGGAATGGCAGAATGGTTAAAAATCCACCAATCAAGTACCTGCTGTCTTCAAAAGACTCACTCAACACATAAGGAGTCACATAAAGTAAAGATAAAGGAGTAGAAAAGGATATTCCATGCAAATTAAAACCAAAAGCAAGCAAGTGTAGTTATTCTTATATCAGTCAAAATAGGCTTTAAAGCAACAACAGTATAAAAAGACTAAGAGGGATATTACATAATGATAAAAGAAATAGTCCAACAGGAAAATGTCACAAGCCTAAATACCCATGCACCTAACACTGGAGCTTCCAAATTTATAAAACAATTACTACTGGACCTAATAAATGAGATAGACAGCAACACAAAAACAATGGGGGACTTCAATACTCCACTGACAGCACTAGATAGGTCATCAAGACAGAAAATCAACAAACAATTGACTTAAACTACACCCTAGAACAAATGGACTAAACAGATATTTACAGAACATTCAACCCAACAACTGCAGAATACACATTCTTTTCTTTGGCACATGAAACATTCTCCAAGATAGACCATATGATGGGTCACAAAAAAAGTCTCAATAAATTTAAGAAAATCAAAATTATACCAACTATCCTCTCAGATCATAATAGAATAAAACTGGAAAATAACTCCTAAAGAAACTCTCAAAACCATCCAAATACATGGAAATTAAATAGTCTGCTCTTGAATTACTTTGGGGCCAACAATGCAATCAAGATACAAATTTAAAAATTTTTTCAGCTGAATGATAATAGTAACGTGACATTTTAAAAGCCTCTCTGGGATACAATAAAAGCGGTGCTAAAAGTTCATAATATTAAATGCCTGCATCAAAAAGTCTGAAAGAGCACAAGTAGACAATCTAAGGCCACACCTCAAGGAACTACAGAAACAAGAACAAGCCAAAACCCAAACCAGAAGAAAAGAAATAACCAAGATCAAAGCAGAACTAAATGAAATTGAAAAACAACAATACAAAAGACAAATGAAACAAAAAGCTGGTTTTTTGAAATGATAAATAAAACTGATAGACCATTAGCAAGATTAACCAAGAAAAGAAGAGAGAGGATTCAAATAAGCTCAACTAGAAATGAAATATAGATATTGCAATCAATATCACAGAAATACAAAAGATCATTCAAGGCTTCTATGAACACCTTATGCACACAAACTAGAAAATTTAGACGAGATAGATAAATTCCAGGAAATATACAAACCTACTAGATTAAATCATGAAGAAATAGAAACGGAATAGACCAATAACAGATAGCGAGATTGAAACAGTAACTTTTTTAATTGCCTACAAAAGAAGTCCAGAACCATAGATTCACAGATAAATTCTTTCAGATATTCAAAGAAAAATCAGTATCAAGCTTACTGAAACTATTCCAAAAAAAAGAGAAAGAGGGAATCCTCCCTAAAGATATTCCATGAAGCCAGTATCACCCTAACTCCAAAACCAGGAAAGAACAAAACAAAAAAAGAAAGCTACAGACCAATATCCCTGATTGAACATAGATCTAAAAACCCTCAACAAAATATACCTAACTGAATCCAACAGCATATCAAAAAGATAATACACCATGATCAACTGGGTTTCATAACAGGAATGTAGGGATGGTTTGACAAATTCAAGTCAATAAATGTGATACATCACATACTAAACTAAAATCAAAAATCATATGATCGTCTCAATAAAAGCAGAAAAAGCATTTGACAAAATCCAGAATTGCTTTACAATTAAAACCTTCAGCAAAACTGGCATAGAAGGGACTTACCTCAAAGTAATAAAAGCCGTCTATTACAAACCCACAGCCAACATTGTACTGAACAGGAAAAACTTGAAAGCATTACCCTTGAGAACTGAAACAAGACAAGGATGTCCATGCCCACCACTTCTATTCTACATAATACTGGAATTCCTAGCCAGAGCAATCAGACAAGAGAAAGAAAGGACATCCAAATAGGTAAAGAGAAAGTCGAACTGTCACTGTTCATAGATGATATGATCGTATACCTAGAAAAACTTAAAGACTCATCCAAAAAGCCTGTAGATTTGATAAATGAATCTAGTAAAGTTTCAGAACAAAAAAATAATATACACAAATTATTAGCACTGCTATATACCAACAATGACCAAGCTGAGAAACAAATTAAGAACTCAGTGCCTTTTAAAACAACTGCAAAAAAAAAAATCAGGAATATACCTAACTAAGGAGGTGAAAGATCTCTACAAGGAAAACTACAAAATACTGCTGAAAAAAATTATGATGACACAAACAAATGGAAACACATTCCATGCTCATAGATGGATAGAATCAATATCGTGAACATGACCATACAGCCAAAAGCAAGCTACAGATTCAATGCAATTAGCATCAAAGTACTATCATCATCCTTCACAGAACTAGGAAAAACAATCCTAAAATTCATATGGAATCAAAAAAAATTCCTGCATAGCCAAAGCAATACTAAGCAAAAAGAACAAATATGGAGGTATCACTTCAACTGACTTCAAACTACAAGGCTATGGTTACTAAAACAGCATGGTACTGGTATAAAACATGTAGACCAATGAAACAGAATAAAGAACCCAGAAATAAAGCCAAATACTTAACAGCCAACTGATCTTTGGTAAAGCAAACAAAAACATAAAGTGAGCAAAGGACACCTTATTTAACAAATAGTGCTGGGATAATTGGCAAGCCACATGTATAAAAATGAAACTTGATCCTCATCACTCACTTTATACAAAAATCAACCCAAGATGGATCAAAGACTTAAATCTAAGACCTGAAACCATAAATAAATATTCTAGAAGATAACATGGGTAAAATTCTTTTAGACATTGATTATGCAAAGAGTTCACGACCAAGAACTCAATGGCAAATGCAACAAAAACAAAACTAAATAGATGGGACCTAACTAAACTAAAAAGCTTCACTGCAGCAAAAGAAATAATCAGCAGAGTAAATAGACAACCCACAGAATAGGAGAAAATATTCACAAACTATGCACCCAACAAAGGACTTATATCCAGAATCTTCAAAGAACTCAAACAAATCAGCAAGAAACAAACAAATAGCCACATCAAACAGTGGGCTAAGGACATGAATAGACAATTCTCAAAAGAAGATATACAAATGGCTAACAAACATATAAAAATGCTCAATATCACTGATTATCAAGAAAATACAAATTTAAACCACAATGTGCTACCACCTTACTCCTGCAAGAATGACCATAATAAAAAAAAATCAAAAAATAATAGATGTTGACATGGATGCAGTGAAAAGGGAACACTTATACACTGCTGGTGGGAATGTAAACTAATATAACTACTATGGAAAACAGTATGGAGATTCCTTAAAGAACTAAAAATAGATCTACCATTTGATCCAGCAATCCCACTATTGGGTATCTACCAAGAGGAAAAGAAGTCATTATATGAAAAAGACACTTGCAAGCACATGTTTATAGCAGCATAATATGCAATTATAAAAATATGGAATGAACCTAAAAGTCCACTGGCCAAGAAGTGGATTAAAAAAATGTGGTATATATACACCACAGAATACTACTCAGTCAAAAAAAAGGAATGAAATAATAGCATTCATAGAAAACTGGATTGAGTTGGAGACCATTATTCTAAATGAAGTAACTCAGGAATGGAAACCAAACATTGTATGTTTTCACTCATAAGTGGGAAATAAGCTATGAGGATGCAAAGGTCTAAGAATTATACAATGGATTTTGGGGACTAGGGGAAGTAGGTAGGAGGATGAGGGATGATAAAGCACTACACATTGGGTAGAGTGTACACTGCTTGGGTGATGGGTGCATCAAAATCTCAGAAATTACCACTAAGTGTAAGTAGCCTATCCATGTAACAAAAAAACCATGTTCCCCAAACACTATTGAAATAAAAAATAAAATGAAATGCAACTTCTTCAACTCATTATTGCTGTCTAAAGTTTTACATTTGATCTTAGCCAAAAGACCAAAAAGAATGCATAGAGGTTTAGAGCTTTATATTTTAACATAAAATAATATTATATTTATGTAATATTATATAAAATATTTAATTAAAATGTATAAAATATGAATTTAACACAAAGTAATCTGATTTTAAGTCAAAATTTATTAAATTCACCACTATATTTTATCAATGTTTGTTCTAACCATTTTCTAACTACTTTTCTAAACTTCATTCTGACTTCATCTTTCTTCTTGCTAGAGTATATTACTTTTTAAATAGTTCTAGAGTCTATAGATTATAAGTGATTTTTGAGTTTGTATTCCTCAAAAGTGCTACATATTGTCATCTTTCTCTTTTTATTTAGAGACAGGCTCCAACTCTGTCACCCAGGCTGAAGTGCAATGGCATGATCTTTGCTCACTGTAGCCTTGACCTTTTCAGGCTCAATCAATCTTCCCAGGTGAGCCTCCCAAGTAGCTGAAACTATAGGCGTATACCACCATGTTTGGCAAAATTTTTTTTTTTTGGGGGGGGGGGTGATGAGGTCTCACTTGTTGCTCAGGCTGGACTCAAATTCCTGGGCTGAAGCAATACTTCTGCCTTGACCTCCCAAAGTGCTGGAAGTCACCATGCCTAGTGTTTTGTTGTTGTTTTTTTTTGTTTTTGTTTTTGTTTTTGTTTTTGTTTTAGAGGCAGGGTTTTACTATGTTCCCCAAGCTGGGCTCAAACTCCTGGCCTCAAACACACTTCCCATCTCAACCTCCCAAATCACTGTGATTATGGACATGAGCCACTGCACTTAGCCCTGTCATCACTCTTGAATGATGGCATAAAACTAAGGATAAAATTCTAGTCTGATATATATCCATAATAATTAAAAATTAAATTTTATTTTAAAAATCTAGGCTAATACTTGTATCCTTCAGTATTTAAAAGTTATTGTTACATTGTCTTCTAGCATCTATTATCACTGCTAAAAAGTGTTCTGTTAGTCCAAACTTGATTATATTTTGTTCCCCTCATTACTTCATTACTGATATTCTTCAGTTTTACTATGATGAACCTGTTGAGGAACAGTTACTATAAGACAAATATTTGATCAGAAGACCCTGCTGAAGGGGTCTTATTCATATCTGTCCAAGTCACTCTTCCCCTTTTCTAATAATAAGTCATCTCTCTACACAGGAATGATGACCACAAAGAGGTGCTCCTTATGAAAAGGTAAAAGGTTGCAACCTCTGGGGATGGGCAGGCAGAGCAAAGGCGGTGGAAGGAAAAAAAACTTCTATAGACTATAGGAATTGAGTAAAGGGACTCAAAATCTCATGGGACTTGTCTTCGTCTCCAGGAACATTGATACTGGGATTCTAGGATGAGGATGTAGAGATTAGATATAAGTTCCTGAGCTTGTGGTGAAAGGATTGACATTTCGTTCCCAATAACTTGAGGAAGGGGCAATAAAGGCAAGACACAAGAGAACTAAGTGCCCATACTTTATCCCAGCTAAGTCATTCTTCCCAGCATTGCACCCAAAAATGATTGTGACAACATTGTTAAATGAAACTGGGAAGTAAAGATTAGGATCAGTGGAGCCAGATCTGAATCCAGACAACATGGCTTAAGGAAAAAGAAGAAACAGGAAAGGTGATATAAAGGGCAAAAGAAAGAAATGGAGTCTGAAAACATTTATAGGCAGGATTAACAAAAATTGAGTCTGAGTCCTGCAATTCACAGTTCTAAAACTATTTTTCATTTATCCTACTCAGTACTCAAAGTGTATTTTTTATTTAGAATAGATCTTTTCTCAATTCTGGAAAAATTTTAGATATCTTTGTTTACAATATTGATTTTTCTAAATTTTCTTCATTCTCTTGTTCTGGCACTCATACTAGAAATATATTAGCATTGCTGATCTTTCTTACATGCCCCTTAATTGGCTCTTTCATGTTTTTTTATCTCCAGGTTCTAGATGAAATCCATAGTACTAGCTAGCTAATTCGCTCGTCTGTTCCCTAATAATGCCTAGTAAAGAACATTATTTTGGCCAGGCATGGTGGCATGCACCTGCTTGAGAGCCTGAGGCAGAAGGATCACTTGAGCCCAGGAGTTCAAGGCTGCAGTGAGCTATGATTGTACCACTGCATTCCAACCTGGGTGACAGAGTGAGATCCTGCCTCATTAAAAAAAAAAAGAATTTATCCTATCACTTTTTCGTATTTTTCCAGAATTCTGAAATGCCAAATTGGCATCCAGGAAAATATATAACTCATCCATGTCATAAAAAAGTGTTTCATTTTAAAATTAGTACATGACATACCAGGAGAGTCTCTATGGTTCATGAATACACAGTGAACCACATTCACAGAAACAGGTGGTTAAGCTAAAACTCATTTTAAATAATTTTTCAGATTTTAGACTTTTAATTTAGAGAGTTTTGCATATTATAATGTTCATGGCATATATATAATCTCAAAATTTTCCAATAATTTATACTTGAAGTTTAGAAGAGTATATTTAAATGAAATTTTACTTTTAAAGCCAATGACCATAAATTGCTTTTGTTAGTATATATATTTTTTACTATACATGTTTTCTGGCACTTCTTAAATAAAAAATTTATGATGTATTGTTACATAACTATGAAAGAAAAAATAATCTATTACATTGTTTTTAAATTAATGGAGTTTTTAAATAAAAGTTTTAGGTTTACAGAAAATTGGTCAGACAAGAAAGTTCTCATATATCCCACTATCCTGGCTCACAGTTCCCCCTATTAACACCTTGAATTAGTGTGGTACATTTGTTACAACTGATGAACCAATACTGACATATTATTATACACTGAAGTTCATAGTTTACACTGGCATTTACTCTATGTTCTACATTTCTATGTGTTTTCACACTGCTTGATGTCATGGATCCACCATTACAGTGTCATACAGAATCCCTTCACTGCCCTAAAAATCCTCTGAGCTTTGCCTGTTCATTCCTCCATCCCTCCTAACCCCTGGCAACCACTGCTCATTTTGTTGCCTCCATAGTTTTGCTTTTTCCAAAATGCCTTATAGTTGGAATCATAAACTCCTTTCAGAACAGCTTCTTTCACTCAGTAATGCGCATTTAAGTTCCTTCCATATATTTTCATGGCTTGATAGCTCATTTATTTTTAACACAATATCTGGATGTACCAGTTTATCTATTTACCTGCTGAAGGATATCTTGATTTCTCCCAAGTTTTGGCAATTATGAATAAAGCTGCTATAAATAGTGCAGGTGCTTATATGAACATAAATATTCAACCCATTTGCGTACATAACCAGGAATGCAATTGCTAGATCATATGGTAAGAGTATGTTTAGTTTTGTAAGAAACAGCCAAACTGTTTTCCAAACTGGCTGTATGATATCACATTCCAATGAACAATGAATGAGAGAGTTCCCATTGTGATACATCTTCACCGGCATTTGGCATTGTCAGGTTTTTGTGTTGCTGTTTGTTGGGTGTTTTGTTTATTTTATGTTTTTCAGTCATCCTAATAAGTGTATAGTGGTATCCCATTATGGTATTAATTTGCATTCCCTAGTGACATATAATGTTGAGCATCTATTCATATGCTTTTTTGCCATATATTCTTTAGTGAGATGTCTATTCAGATCTTTTGTCCATTTTCTAATCAAGCTGTTTGTTTTCTTACTATTATAAGAGTTCCTTATATAAAGGTTCTGCAACATGCATTTTTATTCAGTATAATGTTTCTAAGAGTCATCTATGTTGTAAGCACATAATTGGAGTTTATTCATTTTCTCTGCTATACAATATTACATTATTTCCCTGATGGGTTGTTTCCAGTTTTAGTTAATATAAATACATACAAACATCTCATAAAAATCTCTCTGCATATCAAAAAATATTCAAGATAATGCCAAATATTTTTCCAGTGTGGCTGTGCAATGTACTTTCTCACCAGCAATACAGAAGATTTCCCATTTTTCTCATCCTTTCCAAAGCTTTATATGGTCAAAGTTGTTAATTTTTGGCAATCTAGTGGGCATAAAAGATCTAATTGTGGTTCTACATTTCCCTGGTTCCTAGTGAGACAGAGTGTCTCTTCTTATTGTTATATGCCATATATATTTCCTCTTTGGTGAAATGCCAGTTCACATCTTTTGCCTATTTTCCAATGGTGTGGTCATCTATCTTAAAGGTTTATATATCATTGCATATATTCTATACTAATCCTTTGTTGGTGATACATATTAAAATATGTTCTCCTGAGTTTGACTTGACTTTTATTTTCTTTAGGTTATTTTTTAAGAGGTCTTCTAAATGTAAAACATATTAAAGCCCTAAAATTAATACTATTTCTGGGGAACGATCCAAGATGGCCAATCGCTAACATCCCGGGATTGCAGCTCTCAGTGAAGGCACGGAGAACTAGAGCACACCACACTTTCACACAAATTCTGGTTGCTCACGGAGCAGAAGATCTCCAGTGGAGGAATCACACGGGTCGCCAGAGCACCTTTTGTGCACAGCGCAGCGGTTCCGCTGGCACCTCGGCGCGGGAGCTCTCGGAGCAGAGTAAACAGGGCTGGCTCCCCTTCGGACCGAGGTTTGGAAAACACACACGGCTCCCCAGCACAACTCTGGACGCACAACTCCGGACGCCGGCACAGAGGATGTGACGGCACCTCAGCGCGGCAGCGCTCAGTGCAGAGTAAACGAGACAGGTTCCCCTTCTGACCGGGGTTTGGAGCCCCGGGAAGGCAGAGTCGCCTGCTACGGACACAAGAAGGAAGCCAGACAGGAGAATCCTGGGCAGGAAAGCACCATCAGTCTTAACGCCGCTGTTCTGGCCCTGGGAACTAACAA